>JANAVB010042420.1:20843754-20986254 GCA_029216955.1 Iris pallida | reverse complement strand
GAATGGATTTTTGGTATGTTTTAGCTTTTCGGATTTTTCCGGTAGCGCTCTGTGATTTTTGGGTTGGAATCGGATTTCCGAAAATTATTCGGGTCGTTCTGACTATTCTGTGGATTGGCTGTGGATATTATATATATATATATATTCGGGTTTTTCTCTGGTTTGGAATTTGCAGGAAATGATCGGCGCTATTTCCCAGTTTTTGGGTTGACCAAAAACAGAGAAGATGCTACCGGATTTTTTCGTAAATTCTAGATTTATTTTAAAAATGAATTTAAAAACGGATTTTTGGAATTTTATTTAATGTTTGAATTTGGGTGACGACCGTATCTGTCAATGGACCCGGCTAAGTGCAAACGAAACCGGCTCCACCCGGACGTTGAGGCATTGGCCCAGTTGAGGATTTGACCATATCTGAGACTCCATATTTATCTTTATTTTTATTATTTATTTCTGTTTATATTTTATTTAATATTTCAGTTTAGGACTAACGGCGGTTTATCTTATTTCAATTTATGTAAATAAATTGTAATGGGCATAAGCCCAGCTGGCTGTGGTCTGTAACTGTGATGGATAGCTTAGATTTTCTTGTCATTTCTGGTTTTGCGAGTTTTTCTATTTAACGATTAAATTGAATAAAAGTATTTTTGTATAAAAATAATTAAGATTTTCTCACCTAAAATTGACAAGTTTTTACTTAATTAAAATCATGTATTTCTCACTAAATAAGAAAAATTAGCTTTACTATGAAAATACCAAGTTTTAATAATTAATCTGGCATCGACGAGTTTTCCGAATTCAAAAGTTAAAACGATCTTTTCCCTCGTATTAAATCAACGCACTAATAATCGCGTTTTGCTTGTGTTAGCTAATTAAAAGATTTAAAATTGACTAGAGAACAGTTTAGAGATTGCAACTAGCTTAGTTAGCATTGACGATTCTTGGTTTCTGAGACAGCTTATCGAATGTAGGATTTCGAGGAAGAGTCTGAACTTCCATCCCGATGTATCAACCTTTCTAGTCCAGTCAAACCTGAGGCAAGTACATTTCGTGTTAGTTTACAATTATTTAGTAATCGTTTTATTGCAAGTTTAAACCACGATGCAACACGAGCACTGACTGTAACTATTGTAACTATTGGGGACTGGGGGAATAGTGTAATGAGTATGACCATACTATAACTTTACTGTAACAAATCCCATATCCTTTACTGTAACAAGCCCAAGCCGGTCATATTTCATTGCCTATTCACATCACAGAACTGTAACTGTTTTAAAACTGTAACTGCTTAATTGTCGATTTCAAAACTGTTTAAAAGTGCATGATTCTATTATTATTTCAATTTTCAAATTAGCATGAATTGTACTTTGCTCCCTCCTGATTGGAGACCCAACATTTTAGGTATCACTGATGAGGGTTTGTTCCGCGATATTTTTCGAGGTCCCAACTAGAAGACGAGGATTTCGAGACTGATGAGCTGTTTGCCTAGAGTTTTCTTTTCTTCTTGATGTATGTAGAAAATGGTTTAAGTTGTATCTTTCATTTCATTGTAAAAGTTTAATAAAATTTTATTTTTTCGAATTTTGAGTTGTGACAAATTTATAGTGTTGTTGTATGGTTACCTGCTACTGAACAGCTTACTGCCGCCGTCTCAACAACGGTGCAGGCTGGGCATGATCCGGTTCGACCCAATTATTTGGGATCGGATCGTGACACAGTTTCAACCTCACTGCCACATAAAACACAAGTAATATCAATGCATATGTTTTCAATGTAAGATAACTATAATAGAACCATCTAAATTCTATATTTTCGATATTTCAAATACCAGGTAACAAATATTTATCAAAAAATATATTCTCATTTTTGGTCAACATATAAACATTCCGAAATAAAATGAAAACAATTTTTTTTAGAAAGGATAAAAAAAATTGGAAAAAAAACAAAAATAAATCATTCTTAGAAAAATGAATATGAAAAAAAAAACTAAACTAAAACAAAGAAAATCATTCTAAAAAATTAAAAAGATAAAAAAAATGAAAAAAAAATAAAAAAGAACAAAGAACAAAGAAATGATGAATCTTAAAAAACTGAAAATAAAAAATCTAACAAAAAATGAAAACAAAAAATCATTTAAAAAAAATAGAAAAACCGCAAAAAAAACGTTTAAAAGGAAACAAAACAAAAGAAAAAAAAATCTTAAAACTGAAAAAAACAAAAATCGAAAAAACCTTTCAAAAATGAAAACAAAAAAAATCTAAAAAAATGAAAACCCCCGGCAAAAAAAGGTTAAAAATGAAAAAGAAAAAACTTAAAAAATTCTTAGAAAATATAGGCATGAGAATAGATTTTTTATCCTAAATTTTTTTCAGGAATAAAAATTTATCTAGTACCAGTCCCTCTAATTTGGTGTCTTGACAGAAACAAAAAAAAAAAAAAAAATCATAAAGCTAACGAATTACTTATCGTAGGACTACTTACCATCAATACACTATAAATGAAAACATTTTTTTTAGAAAGGATAAAAAACTGCAAAAAAGAAATTTGCGAAAAAACAAAAATAAGTCATTCTTAGAAAAATGAAAATAAAAAAAATATGGAAAAAAAACTAAACTAAAACAAAAAAATCATGCTAAAAAATAAAAAGTAAAAGAATGAAAGAAGAACCTTAAAAAGAACAAAGAAATGATGAATCTTAAAAACTGAAAATAAAAAACCTAACAAAAAATTGAAAAAAAAATCATTAAAAAAAGAAAAAAAATCCCCAAAAAATATTTAAATGGAAACAAAACAAAAGAAAACAAAAAACAAAAAAAATCTTAAAACTGAAAAAAAATCGAAAAAACCTTTCACAAACTGAAGAAAAAAAAACTAAAAAAACTAAAAAAATGAAAAACCCCAAAAAAGGGTTAAAAATGAAAAGAAAAAAAATTAAAAAATTCTTATAAAATAAAGACATGAGAATAGATTCTCCATCCTATTTTTTTCTATTTTTTTCAGAAATAAAAAAATTACCCAGTACCAAAACGTCCCTTTGGTTTGGTGCCTTGACAGAAACACAAAAGAAAACACACAAAAATTCATCGAGCTAACAGAGTACTTATCGGAGGACTACTTACCACCAATACGCTATAAAGTCTTGTGCATCTTTTATTCATTTATTGTTGGACGTGGTTCAATGGAACAGAATAAGAACTAAAAACAAATAAACAAACAAAAACTTAAAAAAAACTCGAACAACAAAAAATAAACAAAGTGACAACACACAAAACATTGGATTCTTAAAATTTCTCCCAAAAAATATTCACATATAATTACAGCCTATCCAACAAACAAAGCCATCAAATCTAAAGCTATGATCATTAAAATCGAAATAAATATCAAAAATATTAAAATGACAGTACTCATCACAAAATCAAAACCCAAAAAAACACTCGACAATATTAATCAAATAGTCAGACATATTCAAAAAATTTATGAAAAATGTGTGCAGCATAAAGCCGTCAACAAAATAATCATCCATCAACAAAATAATCATATATCAAAGAAAGTGCGCTTCATTATCAGATTAATGTTTCTGAAAGAAAACCATAACCATAAGAATCGAAATAGCAAGAGAAGGAAGAATATCGATACCCCGACCGAAAAAAACGTTGTCGATGGCGATGAAGTCCGACTCCTCCTCCTCGCTACTACTTCCTCACTCTCTCTCTCTCTCTCTCTAGGTTTTGGCCTGGGTAGTAACAATTGAAATAGAATAAAGAAAGTGAAAAAGAAAAATAAGGAGAAGACTTTATGAAAATCGCTACGAATCAGTTATGAAGGGTTGGAATGCCACTCCTATTTTCCCGCTAAGTTACGAACGGTTACGGGGAGAAGATTTTTTTGGGAGGTTATGGACGGATCCATTATTGTTGGCAGCAATATCCCACATAATCTCTTTAAATATAAATTTAAATAATGTAGATGAATAACTGGAAGCATTTGGACGAAAATCCCTCCCCATTGTATCTTACTTTCAGTAATAAAGGATTTAATTACTTCTTGGTTTGGTTTGGTTCAATAGATAATATATCCACATTTACTTCTTGGTTTGATTTGGTTCGATTATTAGCATGTTTGATTTGGTTTAATTATTTTACAACTATAAGGTCTCTTATAAAGAAATCAAGAACCAAATGGTTCAAATCTCACGCAATAAATATTTTTGAGTTTTTTTAAGTCAAAATTGGCCGCTTCAATTGTGAATCGGCTGAGCCGATTCACTGGTTAAATTCGATTCTAACAAAAATCGACGGTTCTTTTAAAAATTCCAAGGATCGGACAGATTTTTTTGACAAAATCGGTCGGATTCGATCCAACCGTCGATCCTGTCCGGTTCTGACAACACTGGTTATAAGTGTACTCGTTATATGTTGAATCGAGATCGTTTGCGAGCTCACAACCCAAAAGTCCTATATCATTAACATAGCATTCAATGATTAATACAAAAATGATATTTTGATCGCAGATGAGGGTGACCGCCATGGTGCGCGTCCACATGACGGCCAAGTATTTCGGACCCCATCCCCTTAAATTCTGACCCTCCTATCCAATGAGAAGACAACACGTGGCGACGGACCAATTAACGGTCACAAAAGGGGCGGGCAAAATAGCTAGCAGTCATAAATTCAAGGAAGAGACCAGGGAATTAGAGAGTCCTATCATTAGTAGCATCCAATAATTAATAACATGGGACTGAAATAAATGAGTAATATAACAACCACTGTTTGATTCCATTAATCTTTAGATATCAGACATAAATTCAAGAAGAGACTGTTCGTACAGTTTTTAACCCAGAAACGAAACAAGGGTTGCACAACACATGCATGCAACCCCCATCTACGTACCTTCCTATAAACTGTATGAGTATCATGACAACATATGCATATATATATATATATATAAGGAGAACTGATCGATCCCATCCTTCCATGTTCAGTCTTCGTAGGTGCGGCACTCGTCGGTCTCGGGGTTGTCCTTGCAGTACTCCTCCAGAGGGTCGGAGGTCTTCGCCTTGTCGCGCGCGTGGCTGGCCGCGGCGCTCAGCTCCTCCACCTCGTCCCACGCGGCCACGCACTCCCCGCTCACGGGGTCCCCCGCGCACGCCTCCTCCGCCTTCTTGATGCTCTCCGGCAGCTGCTCCGATACCCCCTGGGGCGGCGTCTGCGAGCCGGCGGCCGCCCGGACGAGCCTCACGCGTCGTCCGGCGCCCCTCCCGCTGGGAATTAGGACGCCCTTCGGGGCTTCTGACTTGTGCAGGGAGACGCTGACAAGTCCCCTTGGGGTGGGGAGGCTTACGCTGGAGAGAGCTGTGGCCATTGCTCTTAGTTGATCTTCTCCTCCTCTATGCTAGCTAGCTGCAAGAAGAGAGAGAGAGAGAGAGAGAGAGAGAGAGAGAGAGAGAGAGAGAGAGATGGGGTTGGCGAGTAGGGAAAGGGTGGTTATGATGATGTGGGGTTTGGTTATTGTACACATATCTCTTATCATTGGGTGGCCAATGGGAGAAACCCACATGAGCATGCGCATGGGAGATATTATTACGTAACTGACAAGTTTTCTACCATGAATTAGATTCTTATTGATAGGGTTTATTTTTGTTCACCTTGTTGAGTTGAGCAAAACTTTAGAGCATCTCCAACCCTATTGTCTTGTTAAGTATTGTGAGTCTTAGGTGGCTCCTATGTGGCATGAGCCACAAGACAATGTCTTGTTTATGTGGCAAAACTATATCTCAAAAGACAATGAGATAGAAAAACTCTCTCCAATGCAAAAGTATTGAGGAGACAATAAAAAAATATTTTTTTCAACTTCCAAGACAACTCCTCCACTTTTTCAACTTTTTTATAAATATTTCTATTCATAATTGATGATGTGGAGACAAAGTCATTGTGAAGTGCATTGTCTAGATCTAGACAACCAACTTCACATTCTCCTTGCCATATCATTGCCATGTCAACTTCATGTTTTATTCTACATTTGCATTGGAGAAGAATTTTTGGAATGAAAGTTTGTCATTCCTATGTGGCAACCATTTTTTCTAAACTCACAATAGGGTTGGAGATGCTCTTATACAATAACTCTGTTTGTATGACAAGTGAACTCATCTTCAAATTTTATGTTCATACGTTTTACGAAATAAGAGTGGGGTCCACTTGTCATAAAAAAAATATTAAAACTTTAATATTTTTTTATATTAAAGTTTTCTACTATTGAGTTGATAATTTAATTTTAGTATATTGGATAAAAGTTGGAATTACAAGATGTACATAATTTGGATGAATTGTACTACTTTGTACGTGCTTGTTTATGCAAGTGACGGCAGGAAGGCCGGACGCGAAGCAGGAGGAATGGGCCACCGTGCTCGTGCATGCGCGTACGCAAAAGCGCATGCTAAACATCTTTTTTGAATTGAGATTGGTTCAGACCTTACATGAGAATTATCTTTTAAAGCATATGGGTCTAGTCCAATATTGAATCTCATTGGCCAACTCCAGTGCGAATCATACCGTGTTCCCAACACCTATCAAAACTAAAGTGGATGTTCATCATTTCACTCAAAGATTGTCACATGTCAAACTAGTGGTCAAAATATTCAACAAATCATTCCCAACGTGGTTTTAGATCGAGTAAAAAGGACACGTGACAACATTTCCATTCTAGTTTTCGTGGATGAGCAAAAATGGACTCCTTATTACTTCTCATGCATTATCAGGTTGTGAGTGGTGCTAGCATTTACTTAACATTTGTTTTGTAGTAACGGATCCTGAACTTTTTATCATTGTTTTGCATGAACGGACTCAGATAATTTATATTTACATGATACTGTCTGTTACTTTAATAAAGGATGGCACATTCAGAGTGTACTATTGGTATAAGTTGGTTGGTGCAAGAGTTGAGAAAGTGAAAGTAAATGGTTACGGATTTGTCATAACAACAAAACGGAGAGCTGAATATGATAGTTTATGTTTGATAAGTATGATTGAATAAATGTTTTTGAGATGAATTATTCATAAGTATGGCTTAAAATTGAATGTTTGTGCTTTAACATGACTTCTTGTGTTGGATTTTAGCTAAGTTGGTTGTGTTGTGCCACTTACTAGTATATTCCAATGTACTGAAAATCAACATTTCAGGTACGAGAAGCGCGACAGGAGCGTCGAGGTTGTAGTTGTAATTTAATACTTTTTGAAGGTGTTATTCAACTTTTAGATATAGGACATAATGTATAGAACAATATTGTTATAGTTTTTTTTTTATAATTTTGCTGCAAATTTCTAATATCAGTATGTTGACTGATCTAAAAGTGTTGTTAGCCGTTTGACTCTATAAATGTTCCTATAATTACTTGGTTTAAATGTTGTATTTCTGCTGCATTGTAAGTCTTGAATATTTTGATAATTGATAACTCTTGAGATTTGAATCGAAAAAATTGTTAACCTTGTACAGGCCAACTAATTAGACTTGTATGACTTCATGTTGATCTCAAGGACTTTTTTTATTACAATCCACACACATCTACACGTCCTTACGGTTGAAGGACTCCTGCCGGTCTCGTCTGATATCCGTGCTACTTTCCACATGAGTTATAAGCGCTGGACTTGATCATCAGTTTCGGGATGTGACAATATTTTCACTATGTAATAGTTTTGAACACTATTTTGTAATTGCTAAGAGTTCCTGACTGTAGACTAATAATGAGGGCTTATTAGGTTATCTATTTATATTCTACCACCCAGTTTGGACAGTCATATGGGGGTATAATTTTTGTTAAATTTTCACTTAAAATGAGAACAAGAAGATTACTAGGTTAAATTCTTATATATGGGTTTATAATTATATATTTTGAGACAGTAAATTTGTTCTGCTCTCCACTTGTATCTAATTTTAATAAAATATGTACTTGATCCCATCCTTCTCCTAAAGTATTTATGAAGAGGCAAATATCTATAGTTGAACTACTTCTAACTTGCGTAATTACCAACTCAACTAGCACTTTATACTGATGATCGAGACACAATCGACCAGGTCCTGAATCTGTCAAAATTCTAACCCTCTCTATATTACCACATATATACCTGTCTCTTATACATGATAACGGCACATCTGGACCTCTATGTGTTAGATATTTATCTGGGTCTCTCTAAACCATCAGTACGTGTCCACCAAGTGTTTTTTTTAGATGTCCAACGATACGTACAGGACTTTGTGCACGCTACATTACATGCCTGTTGGGACCACTGCCCCCAACTCCTACCAAGTGTTTAAATTGAGTTATTATCTTCCCAAGTTATATAGATGGGTTTTTTTTTTTTTTTACCAAAACAAATGGACATATATAATTGTTTCTATGAAATCATTAAAAACATTATCAGGATATAAAGCAAGACTAAAACTTTCAACTTTCATGTAGCAGTAAACATGAGGAATACTGATACAATAAATCTTAGATTTATAGTTGTTAGAACCACTTCCCACAGCTGATATCAGGTCCTGTCAAGCCCTGAAGAAACTCAAAGATTGCAATCAGATTGCTAGATTTTGTTGGAGTTTTGGTTTTTCCTTTAAGAAAGCTTTAGTCCCACATCGGAAAAAACAAAGAGATTGTATCTCTATATATTAGCTTTGCTATTATTGGAGGTGCACATGTGGTGTGGAGGTGCACGTGGTGGGAAAAAGGCTAAAATCAACAATTAAAGCATTCATGTTTTTTGCTCTTGGAAAATTTATTTCCATGGGAGCTAAGTCCCGTAGGGGCTTAGCGACTCGGACTCGGACTCGAACTCGGACTCGGGCTCATGGGCTCATGAGGCGTTTTGTTGGCGTTTGGTTGCTCGGGTTGCGCTGCGTGCGCCGTGTGCGCAGTGCGCGCTCTGTCGCGCAGAGTGCAAGGAGCGCAGGGTGCGCGCAGTTGGCAGCAGAACGTGCGTTTGCATGTTCTGGGCGGTTGCTACATGTTCGGGGTGGTTTTTACCACGTCCCTAACTTTGTGGCAACCGAACAGTTGCTGCATGGCCTATATAAGGCATCCTCTCTCTCTCAAGGTGGATTACAGAATAAAAAGAGAAGCCACCACAGAAAGTTTACGACGTGTTTTTAGCACAAGTAAACAGAGAATTCATAAGAGTTCTTTAACACAGTTCTGATCTTCCAGCAGCCTTCGAGAGAGAGAGGAAAGGCGCCGCACCAGCGTTGCTTTTGCAAGAGAGTTCGTGTCCATCCGAGGAGTCAGAAGAGCTAGAGTGTTCCAAGTTCTCCGACGAACTTACTGGTTCCTGGAAGCTGTTCGTGTAGGGCGAATAAAGCTTTGAGCAACGGTGATCATTCACCCCAGCAGGCCATCTTCCATCTTTCGCCTGTCATCTTCTTCGCTGCTGTGATTACGAAATCTTTTTAGATTCTCGTAATATCATAACGATATCTTTTTAGATCTTCGTTATACTTGCGCAACCTTCCTAGAAGTGTTGCGTTGGAATATTGTTTTTACAATTGTTTCATATTCTCAGTTTTCTATTGAAAAAATTGTGCCCCGGCACTAACAATCTCAAAGCTTTATTGCTACGATGGAAAACGTTAATGTTTTACTCTTCAATTCTGACTTTTGCAAGTTAGAAAAGTTTGATAGAGAACATTACCAAGTCTGGAAGAGGAAGGTATATCTCACCCTTCAACTTAAAGACGTAGATCACGTGCTTCTGGAGGAAGAACCTACTGTTCCAGATGTTGGGTCTGCTGCCGTAATCACCGCGGCTACTAAACTTCAAGCAAAATGGAGAAGGAAAAATAGTATTTGTAGGCTACTTATCCTGAATGCTATGGAAGATTCTCTTACAGAATCCTATTCTAAGAAGACTATCGCTAGAGACATATGGGAGTCTCTAGAAAAGCTCTACGAAGAAGACAAGAACCGCAGTAAAATCTTTGTGGTTGAAAAATATCACAAATGGTTCTTTGAGGACGAAAAGTCTATGCTGTCGCAGGTGAAGGAGTTCCTGAAACTGCGACAGAAGTTGGAAGACGAGGCACTGCCCCTCTCCGACAAGTTTGTTGTTGGAGGGATTGTCTCAAAGCTCCCCGCTGGGTGGAGCAAGTTCTATGCAAACATGCATAGGAAGAAGCTGGAGATCACCCTTGAAGATCTCCTGCAGGAAATCTATGTTGAGGACCAGATGCGGGCTCAACTGAAGGTGGACGCACTGTCCAAGCAATTGGCTAACTCCAATATGGTTCATACCAAGGAACCAAGAAAAAAGCAGACGGCTTCCCACAGCAAGAAGAAGGACCCTGACAATCTAAAAGTTAATGGAACTTCTATCAAGAAAAAGAAGCCAAAGTCTCAAATGCCTTGCTTCAAGTGTGGCAAGAAGGGCCACTTTAAGAATGAGTGCAAAGCAAAAACCAAGCAATCAGAGCAAGAAGAGCCTAGTAAGGTATCCATGATCACTGACATTGTTGCTATGATTGCGCAGGTTGATGCGGTAAGGACTGACTCTGACTGGTGGGTAGACACTGGAGCCTCCTGCCATGTCTGCTCCAGTAAGGAGTGGTTCACCACCTATATATCTACTTCTGAAGTGGTTATGATGGCGAACCAGGCACAAGCTGAAGTGCTCGGGATCGGAACGGTGGTGTTGAAGCTGACTTCGGGGAAGTCTCTGACGCTTCAAGACGTGAAGCACGTACCTGCTATCGCCAAGAACCTGATCTCAGGAGGCCTACTCTGTAACGCAGGCCTCAGGATGGACATCAATACTGGCCAGATGGTGATGTCTATCAAGAAAACATATTTCGGAAAAGCTTTTTATACCGAAGGAATGTTCAAAATTCAGCTTGTAAATCAGTCCAATGTAATTAATGTGATTAATGAAATCACTCCTTCTGCTTATACTCTTGAGTTGTGGCATAGGCTAGGACATGTTCATTGTAAACGAATAAACAGAATGTCTAGTCTAGAACTTATCTCCAAGTGTGGGGGTAAGGTAGAGAAATGTGAAGTTTGTGCTCAAACAAAGATCACAAGGAAACCCTTTTCTCGGGTAAATCGAAGTACAGATCTTCTGGAGTTGGTACACTCCGATATCTGTGACTTCAAACAGTTCTCTACAAAGGCCGGGATGAAGTATTTCATAACCTTCATCGATAACTTCTCAAAGTATGCGTTCGTCTACTTGCTGAAGGCTAAAGACGAAGCATTCGAGAAGTTCAAGGAGTTCAGAGCCGAAGCTGAGCGGCAGACTGGACAACAACTCAAAAGGATAAGAATTGATCGAGGTGGAGAGTACAGGTCTCATGAATTCGCATCGTTCTGCAAAGAACATGGAATTGTTAATGAGACTACGGCTCCGTACTCTCCTCAATCAAATGGAGTAGCAGAGAGGAAGAACAGAACGTTAACAGAAATGATTAACTCAATGCTGTTGACTGCGGGTCTTCCTAAGTGCTACTGGGGAGAAGCTGCATTGACGGCCACTTTTATTCTAAATAGAGTGCCTCATGCAACTTCTGATGTTACTCCTCATGAACTCTGGTTCAAGGTCAGACCTAACTTGAATGTCATTCGAGTGTGGGGGTGTCTGGCGTATGTCAAGCTTCCAGATCTGAAGATTCAGAAGCTTGGGACAAGGACTACTAAGACGATCTTCTTGGGGTATGTCGAGAAGAGTGATGCTCGGAGATTTCTTGATATTGAATCAAATCATATCATCGAATCTCGCGACGCAGAATATTTTGAAGACAAGTTTGCAAGGCACAAGAATATTGTTCTTGCGGATGTTCCGGAGAACAATGAGGGTGCGCAGGTCTTCAATGAAGATGTGGTCCAAAAAGATGTTGTTGTTGAAACAACGGTTGAACCAGATGTCGCTGAGCCGTCAACGAAGCGAGTAAGGAGGCCGAAGGACTTCGGAAGTGACTTTGTCACCTATCATGTGGAAGCTGATCCGCTTACCTATGATGAGACGATGAAGACCAGAGATGCGGTTTTCTGAAAGGAGGCGATTGACAATAAAATTGATTCCATCACCTCAAATAACACTTGGGTGTTGGTTGATATTCCTGAAGGAGCGAAACCCATCGGATGCAAATGGATCTTCAAAAAGAAGATGAAAGCAGACGGAACTATTGACAAGTTCAAGGCTAGGTTGGTAGCCAAGGGATTTTCTCAGAAGCAGGGGATTGACTATTTTGACACGTATGCTCCAGTAGCCCGGATGACCACCATCAGAATGTTGATTGCTCTCGCAGTAATACATAAGATAGTGATACATCAGATGGATGTGAATACGGCTTTCCTAAATGGCGAGCTGACCAAAGAGATTTACATGCAACAGCCAGAGGAATTTGTCATCAGGGGTCTTGAAGACAAAGTCTGCAAGTTGGTAAAATCCTTATACAGTCTTAAACAGGCTCCCAAGATGTGGCATAAGAAATTTGACAAAGTTATAAGGTCAAATGGCTACATGGTCAGCGATACGGACAAGTGTGTTTACACGAAGTTCGCTGATGGAAGAGGTGTGATCGTTTGTCTGTACGTGGACGACATGCTTATCCTAGGTACGGATATTAGCTGTGTCACGAAGAAAAAGAAATTTATCTCAAGCAAGTTCAGTATGAAGGACTTGGGGGAAGCTGATGTGATCTTAGGGATCAAGATCATCCGGACAGACACTGGACTAGCGCTCTCACAGTCTCATTATATTGAGAAAATGATCACTCGTTATGGGTATCGGGATCTTTCAGGGATCGATACGCCGTACAGGTATGATCTGAAGCTGAAGCGTAATTCAGGGAAAAGTGTCAGGCAGCTGGAGTATGCAAGCGTAATCGAAAGTTTGATGTATGCTACTAATGCCATAAGGCCTGACATAGCTTTCGTCATGGGAATGCTGAGTCGTTTCACGAGCAATCCAGGTGCTGAATACTGGAAAGCTGTGAAACAGGTTATGAGATATCTCAAGAAGACTCAGACATATGCACTGTACTACAGCGAAGATCCGCCGGTAGTGGAAGGCTTCAGTGATGCCAGCTGGTGCTCAGAGGTGGAGAGCGAGAGGTCCACAGGTGGATTTATTTTCACAATGGGTGGAGCTGCTATATCGTGGAAGTCGAAGAAGCAGACTATGCTCTCGCGGTCATCCATGGAATCTGAGTTCTTTGCACTTGATACCGCAGCCGAGGAAGCAGAATGACTTCGGGAGCTCATGTATGATCTTCTGATGGTTGGGGCGCAAATACCGGCGATACCGATATACTGCGACAACCAGGCGACTGCGGCGGTGGCATCAAATGACCTCTTCAACGGGAAGAAGAGGACTGTGCGGTTGAAGCACAGGGCAGTACACGATCTTATCAAGAGAGGTGTTATTGCAGTTATTGATGTTCGGAGTCAGAAGAACCTGGCGGATCCGTTCACCAAGGACCTCAAGCGCCAGCTAGTCGATGACACAGCTTGTAAAATGGACTTGAAAGCATTCTGATATTGTATTATTATATTCCTACCATAAAGTTTTATGCTATTAGTTCAAAGATTTATCTATTAGGCATTTAGCTTTTGGTTCAAGGGAGGACCACTAATCGGAAGAATATCAGGAACGGTGGGTACATGTTCTATTGGGCATGGAGAGGTTACGGACCTATAACCACTGTTATCTACTGTTATTTTCTACGGAAAATGGTTCCTGTGGGAAGGTTGGCTTAATTGCCTTAATGAGTTCTCAGGCATATTGAATGCCTGGTGTGCTTTACAGGAGGCACGGTAGAGCAGCACTACAAGGAGTAAAACTCCATTTTACAGTGGGGTGACTCCACAATGAGGTTCCTATATGTGGGGTGTTGTCCAGTAATAGGATAAAGCCTCGGCTTTGCAGGCCAAGTCACAGCGGCGTAGTACCGCAAATAGGCAGTTAGCCTAATGCTGTATGTTAAAAATAAAGAGGGGTGTAGTTAGCACTACAAAGAGGAGGAGTTTCTCATGTTACTGTGGTACGACACCACGATGAGGTACTCGGTTAGGGATAAAGCCTCGGCCTTGCAAGCCATGTCGTTGCGGCGTAACACCGCAAGGGAGCCTAAGGCTCCATGCTGGGTAGTTTGGTACTATAAAGAGGCGGTTGCCTCATGCTACAGTAGTATGACACTACGATGAGGTTCCCGGTATGGGGTAAGGCCTCGGCTTTAAGCCATGTCATGGCGGCGTAGCACCGCAAGGGAAGCGCAAAGTGCTTCATGCCATGTCTCTTTATAATGAACTCACCTATAGTGTATGGACAAAGAGATATCAGGCCGTCTCATGAGGGTAAACTTGTAGACGCCCAAAATTATACACTGAAACCAGGCTGGCACAGGGCCTTTAATGTGTAGCCAAAAGTACATGCAACTACATTATGTGAGTGGAAAGAATTTCAGCTATGATGCAGAATTCAAGGCTTAGTCCATTCTTGTATTATAGTCTAATTTTTGTTCCATACGGGAAGATTCAAGTCGTCAGCGACATCTCTCCTAATGCATGATGGACAGTTACTGTGGGAAACACTTATACCCATATATATAGAGATATGTGGAGGATTGTTGGAGTTTTGGTTTTTTCTTTAAGAAAGCTTTAGTCCCACATCGGAAAAAACAAAGAGATTGTATCTCTATATTTTAGCTTTGCTATTATTGGAGGTGCACATGTGGTGTGGAGGTGCACATGGGTTTGCCATGTGGGATTATTTTTCTAATGGAAAAAAGGCTAAAATTAACAATTAAAGCATTCATGCTTTTTGCTCTTGGGAAATTTATTTCCATGGGAGCTAAGCCCCGTAGGGGCTTAGGGACTCGGACTCGGACTCGGACTCGAACTCGGACTCGGACTCATGGGCTCATGAGGCGTAATGTGGCATTTTGTTGGCGCACTTTGCACTTAGTACGTCAGCATCGTCGCTAGACGCATAGTGCGCTTTAGTTGCGGTCGTTGCGCGAGCCACTTGCGCTGCCACATTGCGCAAGCCCAGTTCCGCTGCCCAGGTGCGCATGCCCAGTTGCGCAAGCCCAGTTGCGCTGCCCAAGTGCGCGCCCAGGTTGCTCTTAGGTTGCGCTGGGTTGCGCTGAGTTGCGCGGGTTGCGCTGGGTTGTGCTGGATTGCGCTGAGTTGCGCGGGTTGCTCGGGTTGTGCGGGCGCGCTGGTTGCGCTGCGTGCGTCGTGTGCGCAGTACGTGCAGTGCGCGCAGTGTGCGCAGTTCAGTGTGCGCTCTGTCATACAGAGTGCAAGGAGCGCAGGGTGCACGCAGTTGGCAGCAGAACGTGCGTTTGCATGTTCTGGACGGTTGCTACATGTTCGGGGTGGTTTTTACCACGTCCCTAACTTTGTGGCAACCGAACAGTTGCTGCAGGGCCTATATAAGGCATCCTCTCTCTCTCAAGGTGGATTACAGAATAAAAAGAGAAGCCACCACAGAAAGTTTACGACGTGTTTTTTAGCACAAGTAAACAGAGAATTCAGAAGTGTTCTTTAACACAGTTCTGATCTTCCAGCAGCCTTCGAGAGAGAGAGGAAAGGCGCCGCACCAGCGTTGCTTTTGCACGAGAGTTCGTGTCCATCCGAGGAGTCAGAAGAGCAGGAGTGTTCCAAGTTCTCCGACGAACTTGCTGGTTCCTGGAAGCTGTTCGTGTAGGTCGAATAAAGCTTTGAGCAACGGTAATCATTCACCCTAGCAGGCCATCTTCCATCTTTCGCCTGTCATCTTCTTCGCTGCTGTGATTACGAAATCTTTTTAGATTCTCGTAATATCATAACGATATCTTTTTAGATCTTCGTTATACTTGCCCAACCTTTCTAGAAGTGTTGCGTTGGAACATTGTTTTTACAATTGTTTCATATTCTCCGTTTTCCATTGAAAAAATTGTGCCCCGGCACTAACAGATTTTACATAAATTTTCTTCGAATATGACATGATATATTGATCCTTATATGAGAAAACTAAATCTTAAGAGGAATGCGAAAATAGTGTCTTGAATCTTTGCTACAATTAATAGATTACACACATTTGCATTCTGGAAAGTGGAAGAAAGACCTCTATGAAGAGTTCAATCGAATTTAAGTTCGAATGATTATCTTCACCTGCTCAATTGTTTCTTTTAACGTGTATCTGCTGGAAAAAGTAAATATAAAGGGTACTAACAGAAGCCACCAGATAAACAAAAAAGGTATATTTCTACAATCAAGATTCAGCCTAGAGATTTATGAAACTGTTTATTTTCTACTACCAATCTGGATCTTGTTAGTGTAGCTTGCTGAGACAACTAGTCAAGTAAAATTCCATGTAAGTTTCTATAGTCTATCAATCTTATGTAATAAATCCATATCTGACCCTCGTTAGCAATTATCCGAATAAAACTCGTATTATATGTGATTTATTTTGTATCTTTTGGAAACGTATAATACTTAATTGCGTACTTTTGAAAGATTTGAATCAGTATGTAAATTTTAAGTATGCGAAATTTAAACGTGCTTCGTATAAATAATTGTAAATTTTGGCCAAAAAAACGTGGTGGAAACCTGTTTAATTAACCAAATATGACAACATGTTTAAAATATGAAGTTTCTAACCTCAATATTTCTATTTGTCGAATATTTGACCGATTTTTTTAACGTGTTTTATTTGTATTGTACCGATTTATGCTCGTACTTTTGCCGTCCCGATTTTTTTTTTTTCGTTTGCGGAATTTGTAACAAGGCATCTGACGACCGTGTGAAACTAGTTTATATATTATCATCATCTGGTCATCATTATATGCTGCATTGTGGACTACTGCAAACAAAATTAACTTCTTCTTTTTTCTTTTCTTTTCCTTTTCTGATATAAACTACTACAAATTTTGAGAAGCTCCATGAAAAGGTTGATCGAATTTAGAACCAGAACATGATGTTGTCCTCCAAAGTTGTCTAGTCCTTATCCATGGAAACTATGGGAAAGAGAGGCTTGATATAGAACCTTCAAGTCTAGATGGTAGGAATATCTAATGGAAATTGGTCACACGAAAAAAAAAACATTATAGTGCTAGTGAGAAGATGAAGCTAAAAGAGAAATTATAAATGCATTTTATCATAGCTCTAATTATTTCTATTCTTAACATAGAATTAATCTTCCTCTCCCCTCTAGCTAATCGGCTCCTTTCCCTCCTCTCTCCTGCTTTCCAAACATTTGTATTCTTAACTATCATGAACTTAGACCATCTCCAACGAGGATTTCTAAAATTGAGTTTTTATCCTACTTGGTATTGTGCTATTATAAGAAAATTTCTATCATTGTTGGCAGAATTTCTACATAGAAATTGTGTTGGTGCTCTTGCTCCTTGACATGAAGAGAGTTTGCTCTCAACATGCCTAGCAAAGTTTAGTCCCACATTGGAAAATCACCATGAGTTATCTCAACATATATACTTGTATGTGTTGATGAGATATGCACATGGGATGGTGATCATAAGGAGGAAATCATGTGCGTGATTTTACTAGGAGGTAAGGATAAGGCTCCAAGGAAAGCATTCATGCTTTTTGCTCTTGGAAAATTAATTTCCATTGGGGCTAAGCCCCGCGACTCAGACTCGGACTCGGACTCGGACACGGACTCGGGCTCATGGGCTCATGGGACTCGGACATGCCGCTGTAGGTCCTAAAAATCAAGTTGCACCCATCAAAGAAGTCATGAAAAATCAAGTTATGCATCCTTCAAGTGAATTGCGCAGGAGTCAGATTGCGCACCAACTCGATTGCGCAGGCTAAACTGCACATTCATCCAAGTGCGCAAGCTGACGTGGCATCGTCATCATTACCTGACAGAAAATCAGATCTTCTGACAACTGACAGCACGGAGAACGAGGAAACTGTTCGTTTATCGTACAGCACAGTGCTCGAGGACAGTTGTACATGCAGCGTAATCTGCCAGACTCTCTGCAGCGCAGTCCATCCCAGCGCGGTCCAGCCAGCGCAATCTGAAGCCAGCGCAATCCGAAGCCAGCGCAATTCAGGTGGCGCACTCCATCAATACAACTGACAAAGTACACGTGGCCTTCATGCCATCAATGACTCATTACGTGGTAATCGTCTGTACACGATCATGCGCATTTCAATCAAATAATGCCATGTGTCCAATACAGTTGGCCCACGATCAAATAACTGCCAGCGCAGTCTGATGTCTGCGCGGTCCAATGCAGCACAATCCATCTTGCGCAGTCCAGAATAACTAAAAAGTAGTTATTTCCAGAACTCTATAAATAGAGTTTCAAGTCCTTCCTAGAGGGGATCACACGCATATATCAGAAATCATCACCAGAGATCAGGAGTTCTTGCCAAAATGCTGCTGCAATCTTCAGAGGCTACCGTCTTCAAAAGTTCACATCGTCCAAGGGATAAAGCGATCGTCATTCAGATCGAATTCCTATAGTTGTACTTTCCCAGAATTCTTGTAATCTTCTTACAAAGTTTGTTGAAATAAAGATCAACTTTTGTTTTTGTAAACAAAATGGCGACTCTGCTGGGGACGACTTTCTCCTCCGACAAGGAAGTGACAACTCAATGTGACGTTGCGTCTATCGGAAAGACGCGGAAGACACTGGTTGTAAAGGTCAACCAGACGGCCTACGAGGCGATGATCAACTCCAGGACCACCCCTCGCACTGCAACAACTTCTGCCACGAGCAAAGTTCGCCCAGTGTGGGTCCCCAAGACTGTTGTGCAGTCTGTTTCTGCTGCTCAGCCTGCTGCGCAGTCCACTACATCTGTTCCCAAGACTGTTGTCTCTGTTGCGCAGTCTGCTGCTACTGCCCATGCGCAGTATGCTGCTCCCCTGGCCAGTACACAACCTACTTCTTATGCTGCTCTGTCAAAGTGCAAGACTCCTATTCCTCTGGCGCAGTTGGCTGCCACTTTGCCTGCGTAATCCACCACTCCAGCAACCAGAGTACAACCCAAACACTCTGGCAACAAGACTTCTGCTGCGCAAGCCACTGTGACTGAGGCCAGAGAACTTTCTGCTAGAGTTACTCATGCGCAAACTGCCAGTGCGCCATCAACCCATGCGCAAACTGCACCAGCACAATCTAAAAGAGACAGCCCTTTAGCTAATCTCTCTTCTTCTCACAGCAAGGGTAAAACCTCTGCTCCTATGCTCAAGCATCCTGTTGCTCCTGCGTAATCTACTGGGGGTAGTCCTTTGGCTATTCCTCCTCCTCCTCAGAACAAAGGAAAAGGCCTGTTGGTTTTTTCTCAAACTTCTTCGTTCCACGACTTGGAAGACAACATAGGGAAACGCTCTTTAGCTAACCCTTCTTCACAAAACAAAGGAAAAGACCCTTTGGTCTTTTCTCAGTCTTCCTCGGTTTTTACCGTAGAAGACCAATCTGAACGTGCTCCGGCACTAGTCAGTACAAGAACTCTTTCCAATAAAGATTCTTCTTCCCTCCTTGCCAAAGGAAAGTGTACTGATCAGAGAGGTATTCTGCCTACTCCGGTAGCAGAATTTTAAGATCTTCCAACTCTCAAGATATTCCGTTCAAGACAGGAAAAATTGTTGGTGTCTCAGACAGAAACCCCTGGGGGTGAGTTTGCTGATTTAAGAACTTATCTCAATCGACCAACTTCGGTAAAACGTAAACAGCCAATGCCGAAGACCAACCAGTATCAGAAGCAAACTTCCAGGATCAAAAATCCGGACACCTATGCCAATGAAATGAGTACTTCCCTGTACACTCAGGGGACAAAACATTTGAAGAACCGGAACCATGTTTCGAATGTTGTCAAAGAACACATCCCTCGAACTTCTTCTCGTCCCGTTGTTGTTCCCGATCTCCGAGAACACCTCAAGCAAAAATGGGACAAGACCTCAACACCTCCAGTACAACCACTTGGACATCATTGTAATCACAAAGTTGTCATCAAGTGTTGTTGTCAGACAACAAGACGATCTGTCTTCGATCGTCTGAACTTTTCAAACTCTGAACCTATGTCAGAAGATGAAGACGAAGTTCTGTACGCTTCTGTCAATATGACTTCCAGAGACACTGGGGGTAGGAAGTGCTCCAAGCACGGCAAGCCTCGCAAGCCAAGCCAACGGTATTTGGATTTACTCCAAGAATCCTCTGATGGAGTATTCCAACATACCCGATCCCGAAGCCGAGATACAATCGGTCAAAGGAATCTTCAAGATCCTTCCAGTCATCTTCTTTTTTCTCACTCAGGAGATGATTCTTTCTCCGACTACGATGCATACAGTGAAAGTTCAGAACAGACAGTGTCCTCCACTGTACCTAGAGAAGTGACAGCTTATGTTGTCACTGAAGATCCAGATGCTTCCAGTTCGGCTAGTCAAGAACAACGAATAGCTGCGCTAGAAGACAAGCTGAAGACCATGGCTGAAATGGTTGTAAGACTGGGGGTAGCATCTACTCAAGTACCTCCTGTACAGATTCAACCTACGCCCAGTCAGTCAGGTGCTGGGGGTAGTGCTTATCACGCTGTTCCTTCCTCCAACACTGTGATTCAGCCTGCTCCTTCTACATCAGTGGAAGATGCCAATGAAGCTGTCAAACTACTGCACACTCAGTTCGAGGCCTTCAAAAAAAAGGACAACTTGCAGAGGTTGGGGATCAAGCAACCTTACCCAGTTGAATGGAAGGAAGTTCCATTTCCTCCGAAGTACAAGATTCTAACAATCTCGTTGTTTGATGGCAGCACTTCTCCCAGTCAGTTTATTAACCACTTTGAGGTTATGACTGTCCAACTTCAACCAAATGACGCTCTTCTTACCAGAGTATTCGTTGGCTGTTTAGCCGGCGTAGCATACGATTAGTACAGAAGCTTGCCCGATGGTTGTATCACTTCCTTCTCAGGTCTGAAGCAAATCTTCTTGGAACGATTCTATAAGGGGATCAACGACATGACCATGTCAGCCCTCAATAAAATCAAGCAAAGACACAAGAAGCTTTGAAAATGCCTCCTGGAACTTCGGCCGCTGTGACCATAGACACCTGCAAGGCAAACCTTTTGCCTATCATCAGCATGTGGACGGGGTCTACTCAGTTCCAAGACTGGCCATCCTTCATTGTCAATGCTAAAGCAGCTGAAGTTAGCGCCGACAAATTCAAGCAGCTAGGGGTACAAATGTCTAACCCCGATCGGGATGAACACCAGACATCGAGTGGTGGTAATCGTCAGAACAACCGCAAGGGAAAAAAGACTTTGAACATCAACTTAAAGAACAAAGAATCTCTGGCGGTCAATGTAGCTCCACCTACGTCTGCTTCTACTCCTTCAGCACCTCCACCAAGGGAGCCTCGTCCAAAAGTAGAGTACTCTTTTGACGAGAATGACACAGTGAGCATCTTTGATTGCTTGATCAAAAGCAATAAGCTCCAACTCCCAGATCCCAAGAAGCCTGATAAAGTCGGTAAGACTGAACATCCTAAGTACTGTGTCTATCACAGGTTCATTGGGCATCCCACTCGAGCATGTTATGTGCTCAAGGGCAAAATTCAAGAGCTGGTCAATGCTGGTGTTGTCACTCTGCAGCAAGACGAGAAGACTGTTACCGCAAACATGGTCTCAGTTCAGTTCGGTGACTTCTCGTCGCAGATGGTACAACATGGTGTCATTCCTATTCCCAAAGCTACTCTTGAGATCGAGAATCTCCCTCCTCCACGAAGTGAAGGTCTCGTCCCCTTGTCTCTTGACAATGGCAAGATTATATGGATTCATCCGGATCTTGCCTCGGAGTTCGAACTTCTCTCTTCCTCCAAGAAGAAGGACCGCTCTAAGGGCAAGACAAAGACTTGCAATATGGTGTCTTTTGACCCCATAGTTGACGAGAAAATCATGTTGGGTACTAGATCAGGGAAGGCCTATCTAAAGGATTACCCTGAAGCTCAAGAGAATCCTGCTTCTTCTTCTGAGCCTGCTCCAGTGCAGCCTGCTTCCACTGAGGATATTCCTACTGCATCCTCACCGGTTGTAGTACCCATTCCTCCCAAGCCGACAGCAGCCGACAAAGGCAAACAACAAGTCCGCTTCAACAAACCTTTGAAGAAGTCATCTCCCTCAGGACTTGAAAAGCCTTACAACTTTGATATCTTGGCCCAGTTAGCCAATACACCGGCCCGACTTTCCATCTTCGAGCTCTTGCGCCTCTCCAAAGAGACTCGAGAAACTCTGAGTGAGGCTCTCATGTAGGCAGAAACTTGTCTAGCCCTTCTGAAGAAGCCAAAAGCAGAGCCAGTCTCTTGCCTTCATTGTCATAGTTTGTTGGAATTAATTCCAAACATCACTTTCACATAGGATGACATGCTAATGGAAGACAATAGGCACGACCGTCCTCTATACTATACAGGATATGTCGACTCGATGAAAGTCGATCGTATTCTAATAGATCCATGGTCTGCTCTCAGTATCATGCCGAAGACAATGTTAGATGCATTGAAGATCCCAGTGCATAGTCTTTCCAGTACAATTACCACCATTCTTGGGTTCAACTAGGGAAGGAGTGAGCCTCTGGGCAAGATTCGCCTAAACTCCAAATAGGCAATCTTCGCACAAAGGTGACCTTCTACATCATTGACAACCATGGTTGTTCTTACAATGCTCTGTTGGGAAGACCATTTCTGCATGAACATAACATTGTTCCGTCGACTCTCCATCAATATTTCAAATATGTTAATGACAATAGAGAGGTGCAAAAGGAGGTTACTGATCTCTATTCTTTCAAAGACGTCGAAGCATACTGCAACGATGCTCGTATGTACAAGGATGAATTCATGAAGGTCGTCCTATCTCTTGACGCTGAAGAAGACCAAGTAGTAGTGCCTAATGACACCCTTATCATACCAGTCAAAGGGCGTGTTTCTCGTCCTCAGTCCTCCAAGCCACTGGCTATTCACTTGCCAGTTCAGAAGCAACCAACTGATGATGGCCAAGATCAAAGGAAGCTCACCTCTTCTGAGCCACTTGTTATAGACTTACGTCGTAACAAGGAAAAAAGGCAGCTCACCTCTTCTGAGCCCCTCGTTATAGATTTATCTCATAACAAGGATAAAACGGAGCTCACCTCCTCTGAGCCGCTTGTTATTGGCCTCCGTCGTAACAAAGCCAATCCTCCTCCACGTTCTTCTTCTCCCCCTCTTGTAATCAATCTGACCAAGCCTGCTAAGGCTAAAGGTCCTGCTGTAAATACAAATGTACAAATCAATGAAAAAGAATCTACTTTCCAGTATACTGATGTCATTTATCATGCTAAGTGCTATTTGGATATGTTAGATATCTTTCAATCATTTACGATGGGAGTTGTACAATCTCTTCAAACAAAGTCTCATTTGAACACCCAAAGGATTCATATCGTATTGTTCCCGCTCGAAAGAAAGGCGAGAGTCCAATACTTTTTAGTAAAAGACCGGAACAACAATTCAGCTATACGGATGATAGCAAAAGTAACGATATGGGGCATCTTCAACTCCGTCATTACAGTCAACAATCAAAAGATATCATCCGAAAGATGGGTTATGACTTCAAGAGTGGCCTCAACTACGGTAAAGATAGAAGAACTCCTATCCGTACAACTGTGCCGAAAGGGAAGTCAGAGATGTACTACAGCAGGACCAAAAGAGGTCTCGGATATGCTTCACCTCCGGTATTATCCCCAGCAGCCTCTGAATCTGATAGTGAGGAGCGCTCTAACTCTTCTGATTCCAGATCATGGGATTCTGACACCAGCATCGGTCAAGTCCATCGATTGACTGTATCTTCTAACATGGTCTCCGTCGAACTTCCAGAAGGCTATGATGAGGATGTTGAAGAAAGTCCTGAAACAGATCCTTGGGCTCAACGAATGGATACCCAATGGGAACTCCGATTCGAACAAAGGGAACCTCGTACCGAAGATCAATTAGTTCAAATTGATGTAGGAGAGAGCGGGTCACCTTGTCAATTATTCATCAGCAAAAATCTTCCCGAAGCAGATAAACAAGAATTAATTCTTCTTATTCAAGAATATATTGACGTCTTTGTCTGGAGCTATGAAGACATGCCAGGTCTAGATCCCAAAGTTGCTACTCACAAATTGAACATCTTGTCGAATACAAAACCGGTCAAGCAGCAACAACGGCTCTTCAAGCCAGAAATGATAGACGCAATTGATGATGAAGTCAAGAAGCTCATCGCTTGTGGCTTTATTCAAGAAGAGCAGCATCCTGATTGGGTAGCTAATGTTGTCCCAGTTCTAAAAAAACCGGCAAAGTTCGAGTCTCCATCGACTTTCGGGATCTTAATGAAGCATGTCCAAAAGATGAATTTCCTCTCCCTATCACGGACGTCATGATTGACAACACCTGTGGGTTCGAAAGGATATCCTTCATGGATGGATTTTCTGGATACAATCAGATTAGGATGCATCCTGAAGATGAAAAACATACTTCTTTCCGCACTCCTCGCGGAGTCTACTGCTATACTGTAATGCCATTTGGTCTCAAGAATGCTAGTACAACTTACCAACGAGCCATGAGTACCATCTTTAGAGATCATCTGCACAAGACTGTCGAATGCTACGTCGACGATATTGCTGTCAAAAGTCGTCTAAAGGAAGATCACATCCAAGACTGGAGAACTATCTTCAACCTCATGCGCCAACATCAACTCAAATTGAATCCCACCAAGTTATTCTTGGGCGTCTCTAGTGGCAAATTTCTCGGCTTCGTCATTACCTCTAAGGGTATACACGTAGATTCCGAGAAGATCAAAGCCATTCAAGAGATGCGTCCTCCACGCAACCTCAAAGAGCTACGAAGATTCTAAGGTCGACTTACATACATCAGGAGATTCATTTCGAATCTGTCTGGTCGCTGCAGACCATTTACTCAACTAATGAAGAAGGGTGTTTCTTTCGTTTGGACTGAGGAATGTCAACGAGCATTCGACGACATAAAGCGGTATCTCATGAACCCACCAGTCTTGGTGCCACCGATCTCAGGCATACCATTCTTAATGTATGTCCGTGCTATGAACCATTCATTGGGTGCTTTACTTGCCCAAAAGAACAAAGAAGGCCACGAACAAGCCATCTATTACCTCAGTCGTACTATGATTGGTGCTGAACACCGTTATAGTCCGGTCGAAAAAGAATGCCTAGCTCTTATGTTTGCTGTTCAAAAGACGAGGCATTACATCATTGGCCAGACTATTCATGTCATATCCCGAGTTAATCCTCTTAGAGTACTGATGAAGAAGCCTAGCACACTCAATTCTCGGCTGGCTACATGGGCCATTCTGCTAGCCCAATATGACATGGTATATGTTCCTCAAAAGTCTATCAAAGGTCAAGCACTGGCGAATTTCTTAGCAGCTGATCCTGTTCCAGAGACGTCCAAACTCTATGATGAAATTTCAGACGAGACATTGGAATCTAACATGATCTCCGAAGAATTTTCTACTTGGCGTCTATTCTTCGACGGTGCATCTAGGATTGGATCCAATGGTGCCATTGTCGCAGGAGTTGGAGTTGTCCTTGTTTCTTCAGACGGGTCAGCTATTCAACGAGCCTACTCCTTAGATGAGCCTTGCTCCAACAATGTGGCAGAATACAATGCTCTACTCATTGGCCTTCAGCTAGCCAAACAACTAGACGTTGAGTATCTTGAAGTCTATGGTGACTCTAAACTGGTTGTTAACCAAGTTAGAGAAACCTATGAAGTTCGCCATCAAGATCTAGTGCCTTACTTTGAAGCGGCAATCAATATGGCTACATCATTCAAAGCCTTCTTCATCGAATATGTTCGTCGAGCTTGCAATACCGAAGCCGATGCTTTGGCCAATCTTGCAGCGGTCTTAGCCATCCCTATCAAAAGATAGAAGGTGGTGGTTATCTCTAATCGAGAATTGTTCTGCGTCGAAAACAATCGTAATATTGAGTTCAGTAATCTTACTGAAGTCAATGTTATCAGTGAAGATTGGAGAACTCCATTCATCGACTTCGTAGTACATGACATACTCTCTGAAGATCCCAAGAAGGCTACGAGTATTCGTCGGCGATCTCTATGATTCTACTACAATCAGACCACCAAAACTCTTTACCGGCGAACTTATGATGGCTTACTCTTACGCTGTCTTGCTGGTGATGAAGCAAAGCAAGTACTGCGTGAAGCTCACAACGGTGTCTGCGGAGCACATCAACCCGGTCCTAAACTACAGGATCGCATCCGACGTATGGGTTATTACTGGCCCTCAATGGTATCTGATGCCATCGATTATGCGAAGAAATGTCGAGCTTGTCAAATCCATGCAGATTTCATTCATCAACCGTCGGAATTCCTTCATCCGACTGCTGCTTCCTGGCCTTTTGAAGCTTGGGGCATGGATCATAGGTCCCATCAATCCTCTTTCTTCTAGAGGACATCGGTTCATACTGGCAATAACCGATTACTTCTCTAAGTGGGCCGAAGCTATACCAATGGCTGAAGTCAAGACCAGCAGTGTCATCAACTTCGTTAAACATCATGTCATCTATAGATTTGGTGTACCTCGACGAATTATCCACGATAATGGACCTCAATTCATCAGCCAAAAGTTCACAAGGTTCTGTGACGATCATCGGATTGACAATGTCGCTTCGACAGCCTACAATCCTGCTGCTAATGGCTTAGCTGAAGCTTTTAACAAGACTATCATCAAGCTCCTCAAAAAGTTTGTGTCCACTAACAAACGAAATTGGAGTGAAAAGCTTAGAGAATGTCTTTGGGCTTACCGTACTACGGTCCGCAACCCTATAGGCTGTACACCCTTTTCTTTGGTATACGGCTGTGAAGCAGTTCTACCTCTGGAACTTCAAATTCCGTCCTTGAGGATTGCTATCGCCAACGAGCTCACTACAGAGAACAACGATCTCCTTCGACTTCAATAATTGGAGGCGCTCGATGAGAAACGGTTAATGGCTCAACAGCATATTGAGTTATACCAAGCCCGCATCTCAAAGACTTTCAACCGCAAAGTTAAGGTCAGAGCCTTTCAGAAAGGAGAGCTTGTTCTAACCGTCAGATGTCCTATGACTATGACTCACTTGAGCAAAGGCAAGTTCGATGCAAAGTGGGAAGGGCCATATATCGTGAGCAAAGTCTTCTCAAATGGAGCCTATCAACTCACAGAGCTAGACGGTCGAGTTACAATGATGCCTATCAATGGCAAGTTCCTCAAAAAGTATTATGTATAAATGTAACAGACATTGCTTGTAATTATCAGACAAGTTCATAAATAAAATTCAGTTTTATTTTATCTTGAATGATAGTACATAATATCAGGGAAGGTCACTATCATCTTTCTCAAAATTGGGACGCGGGCCACTACCATCCTTATCAAAAACATGATCAGCAAAAGAGCAGTAAAAGAGCCAAGAACACTCTTGCTCGAACCCACCAGGAATTTGCAAGCAGCCATCCTCATGGCTTCTTCTTCTTCAGTCTTCCCTGGTTCAAGAAGGAAGTCCAAGATGTCCTTTGGCGGTTTGGGGGCAGACGAACCTTCGCCCGCTGCTATCTGTTTTGGTGGAGTCGGATCGACTTGACGTTCCTCAGTACCCGCTTCCACCTTCGGGGCGATCTCAGCCTTCTTGGATGTATCTCCAGACGACATCTTTATGTTGAAAAGTGAAAGTGACCATCCCATCTGATTTTCTGTTCTATTTATAGACAGAGAGTCGTAAGACAACAAATCATCACATTCATCCGACGGTTCGCCCGTTCATCATCCGACGGTTTACCCGTTCATCACATTCACATTCATCATCCGACGGTTTACCCGTTCATCACATTCATCACATTCATCCGACGGTTCATCCGTTCATACATCCATTTGACGGTTCACCCGTTCATTCAATTCATTTGACGGTTCACCCGTTCATTCAATTCATTTGACGGTCCATCTGTTCATCCCGACGATTCATTTTTGTTCATTTATTTCGTTCACATCATTTCGTTCATATCAGCAACTTGTTATCTTTGATTAAGTTGTCTATTGAAATAATGATATTCGATAAATTATATTTGCCACGTCCATATTTTCTCTGAGCAGATATAATTAAATATGATTATTTTCCAGAATCAAGAAATATATCATGTCTTGCACCTCTGAATATATTTTCTATCGCTATTATTTATATCTGAATAAGATATGCAACAAATAATAGAGCCACAAAAAATATCTTTTTATTGATCAAAGATGAAAGACATTACAAAAATACATATTACAAAACAAGAAGATACAAAAAATCTTTCTATTCGGTCGGTGGTGTCATCAAGTTAACCATCTGCTGCTTTAAAGATTTTAGTCGCTCCTCACGGGAGTCCATCACACGTCTCCTAGCTTCCTCCATTCCAGACTTTTCATTAAAAGTCGGTAAAGTCACTAAGCTGCGGGAGATTTCAGCCTGATGAGTCGTGATATATTCATTTCGCTCCTGAGTCAGAATGTCCAGTTGCTGAGTGGCAGCCTGATGCTGAGTGACTTCATCTTCTAGAGTATGCTGAACCAGTTTCAACTCTTCCTGGAGACGGGCAATCTCCTCTTGAAGACGAACAGATTTCGCTTTCAACTCAGTAACTTTCTCCTCCTTCTCTCCAGCAGCAGAGGTGGCTATCTCCATTTGAGAATCATATTCCGAAGCCTTGGCAGTATAAGTGTCTATGAAAGTCTAGAAATTAGCCTTCTCAATGGCAACTTCTTGAGACATCCTTTCAAATTCAGCTTTTACTAAGGATTCCACTTCCCCTCGATTAAGATCTTTGTATATCTTAACCGATGCTTCTAACTCATCCAGTATGTGCTCAAGAAAAACAGCTTGAGCTTCATCTCCTTGACCTCGGATGGCATTTATCAAATGAGAGGTTGGACTTCTAACAGTAGTGAAATCAACAACTTCTTTCTCTAGTACCCTATCTACTAGGGGTCCCAATGCATTAAAGAACAGATTGCTGAAAGAACTAATGATAAATTGGTTAGTTGCCAAAGCACCAGGGGTAGCAGCTACTCCCGTTGATGATGAAGCAGCATGTGCCTGTGCAGATGGATGTTCTTGCACTTGAATAGAGGGTTCTTTAAATAAGGGAGCTAAAGTAGAACTGGTTGCTCCTCCCGGTTGTTCTTCTGTAAGGACAAATGAAATTATCATTGATTGTTGTTGTCGTTAACAATTAGTTAAAAATGATCAAAAGATCAAAGACAATCTTACCATGACTTGCTCTAGCAACAAGCCTTTCGTCTGTTGGTACAGATTTCAGTCTAGCAGAGGTAGCCTCAGACATTACTGCCTGGCTACTTCCGGCCTCAGAACCGCCTGACAGATGTCGGCTGCCACTGGCGATAACCGTTATCGGCACTATATCAGTGCAAGGAGGAACCAGAGATGATTCGATTTCTACATGGATCAAAAATAGAGATGTCAGCCATTAATCTATGAAAAGAAGAATGATAATTTTATTTAATACCTTTGGGATCAGTGGTAGTAGCTTCCTCCGGCGCTACTTCCTTACCCATATTCTTTTCAGGAGACATATCCACCTCAACATCCTTTTCAGGAGCTAGGGTGTCTTCAACAGCTTCAGGAGATTTATGGACATCAATGTTCTCTTTTTGATTCAAAGTATCATCAATAGTCTCTATTGATGTATTTTTAGTGCTCATGCTATCCTCAGGTGCTTCCTCGCTGGCAGTTGCAGCGGTATGATCAACATCATCTTGAAGACCAAAGTCGCAATCATTTAATACTTCAATCATTAAACGATCCTCCTCTTCGCGGATTGTTCCTGGTGTAACAGGAAGTTGAGTAGTTTCTACCGCTGGTGAAGGAGATCGCAAAGCTTTCTGTTCCTCCTCTACAATATCCTCCCTAGGCTCTGCAGCCTCCTCTCTCTGATCAATCTCGTCCCTCCGTTCTGGACTAGGAGTCTCCTGCCTAGGCTCAGAGACAGGCGTAGGAGATAACATAGTAATTCCAGCAGCAGCGCTGGCCACCACCGAGGACAGGATCACCTTCTTTCTTTTCCTAAAAGCCAGTTTCTTTCGTTGAAGAGGTCTTTCGGGACTCTCCACATCTACCACATCAATCCGCTGTGGAAGAGAAGTCGGTGTGGTCGCTTCTTCTCGGGTCGACTCGGCCAGTTGCCGAGACTGCAACCTAGTAGTGACTTTCTCTGAGGGGTCCAAGAGGAGTTTCTTCTTGGCAACCGGAGAGGAAAGTTCATTAATCCTTCTCTTCCTTTCCCTGACCGGAGACTTAACAACTTTCAAAGAAATTCTCAGTGGTTCATTAACTTCCTCAGGGAAATTAGCATCCCTTGAGGCTTCTAAGGGATCATCCACTGGTTCATGTTGTTCATCATTTCCTGGAGCTAGTACAGCAGTTGCTCCTTTCTTCAAACGCGTCGTCGTCGCGAAGCTATCCACCAAATTGAAATTCTCGGCGAAAGTATTTGTAGCTGTATAAAACAGTGAATATGTATATAACATTCTAGGGCCATGATCATTCTTGGTTGGCATCGAGAACACTGTCCTTATGTCTCGAGCGTTGTAGTAGGCCCATGCTCTGGCACCATCAATTAGATACCCTTTCCTTGTAGGCAAGTTATAGCGTTGCCTACATGGAACTGGTCGTAACCAAATTGACGAGCGAAGCGACTTGGCAAATATGGTTCCAGATAACACTCCTCTTCAAATTTGTACACCAAATGCGATGGTCTGATCGTCTTTAGCCAGTCAAAAGCTACCCGACCCAGCAGTTGCCTCCCAAGGTCAACTAGATTTACCGATATATGTTCATAACCGACTGGAGGGGCAACGCAAAAAAAATTCCATCCCTTCCCAAGGTTCAGGGCGCGTCTGCAGTCCTTCAGACTAATGTACACCCACTTGCTCCGGGAGAATCTTCGCAGAAAGCTACAACCGACTGCTCCCATGTCGGGGTTCATCAATGACTGATGGTGCAGAAGCAACCATCCGAATAAATAGGTGTAAGACAACTCCAATCGAGGGAAGTTCCCCTTCTCACCCTTCCATTTGATCATTGAGTCAACATACAGACGAAGACCTGCATTCACTCTGCAGGTCATCGCTGAAAGCAAATCCATCCGGTAGCCAAAAACTAACCGGACAGCAGCAAAAAGTACGTCGCAGTGGAAACAGTCCATGGCGCTTGCTCCAGGTACAACGAATCAACGGAGCCAGTATGTCAGGAATCCCGCCAGCTGGGCTTCTCTTGACATGGGCCTGTAGCCCATTCTTATAAAGCTCTCAACAAAATCTCCAGTCTTGAGCGAAGGATATTGATGTTCATCATTGACTCTGATATCCATTTTCTTATTCTCTTCCATCAGTCTTATTACTTCGCTGTGGCTGAGGGATTGGAAGAAAGTTGGGTTGCATGTGTTATGATCCTTAGTCTTTTTCTCAATGATATGATTAAGAAAAAGATAAGGCAACCACTTCGATGAATAACAGGTACCAGAAGAGCCGCTCTTATAGTATAGGGAGCATATGTTGTAATGGCACAATAGTTCGTCGAAGACAGCCACCATCTCTGCATTTTTTCGACGTAGTCTGTCTAACTCGTCGTTTGTGGGAATATACTCCTCATAGGGAAAGTCTTCTGTTGGTAGGCACGAGATGTACTTCATCTCATGGAGGGCTAATCCAATCTCCCCGTAGGGTGTCATGAATGTCCCTGTCCTATAGTTATACCTCTCTGCCAAGGCCAGAAACAGATGAGGGTTTGGGTGGAATCCATACACGGTAGCATATACCGCATGATAAAGCTCGATCTCCTTAAGCTTGTCTTCGAACTGAGCCAATATCTAGTTGGCTATGTAGTTCCACCTTTTGTTGTCTGGATTCACCAGACCTGTTAGCCGGATGTCCTGATCAGGGTATATGCCCTCAGTCTTTGCATACTCATTAACAAAGATTGGTGTCCTCACCGGCAGCAGTAAAGAAGAGTTCTCTAGAGGGATGCAACCTGGCTTCAACCCTCTGAGTAAAGTGTTATGTCGCTCAGAGGAGCTATGAACATGTCTCTGTTGTTTGGTCCTTTCTTGACACAAATCTTTTCTGTCCGTGCCTGCTGGAGGGGAGTAATATCCCAGTCCATTCTCCTGGGATGGCTTGCAAGGGCATAGCGGGCTAGAGGGAGGCATCTAGCAATGTCCGGTAATAGGATCAGTTTCTCCTTCCTTTGGAAAATTCTCTGCTCAACACGGGGTCTTGGTTGAGAACTCTTGTCGATGGCTTCGCCAAATAAGAACATGGGTTTCTTGTGGGTAATGGCGTCAGCAGACTGCAGGGGTTGCCCATTCATCAAACTTAACAAAGTCTTATTGTCCTGAGCTATCAAGATAGCCTGGCGGGAGGATGGCAGAGCATATTGTGGAAAGAGCACATGGGACAAATCTTCTTTAAATTCCGGCTCAGCAAGGGACCCTGCAAATATTTCATACTCAGGGTCCTCTCTGATGTTAACTGCATCAAACAGAAAAAATAGTCAGTACAAGTAAAATCAAAGATTCTGTAAGCAAATTGCGCAAGCATCAGATTGCGCAAAGCATCAGATTACGCAAGCATCAGATTGTGCAACAATAGCTTCTATGCGCAAACTATCCAGTGGTGCCAACTCATCCACTTGCGCAAGCCATCAGATTGTGCTGAATAACTTGCATATCAGTTTGTGCTGGACAGCCTTGCGCAAATCAACAGACTGTGCTGACTTTAGCCAGCGTGTTCTAACCGATTGCGCAAGAAAATAGTTTTCATAAAAATGAAAACTATTGGGTTTGTGCAACCGAAACCCTAAACAGGGCGGCGCAGTATGACCAAATCTCTAAAAAGAGACAGGTTCGAAGGATCAACAGTGTTAAAGAACCCCAAAAAGGTTCTTTCGATCGGGTTTACTACCTTGCAGTGCTGGGTGAGCAGCTTCATGACGAGAAGGGCATGGCGCAGCACGAGCCGAAGACTCGGCGGAGGCCTTGCCTTTCTCGACGGCGGAGCGCTTTGGAGCCATTGAGATCGACGGAAAGAAGAAGAAGAGTCAGAAAAGCTCGAGAAGTTTTCTCTTTCGCAGGTTTGAAAGCAAGTAAAGAATGGTAGAGAGAGAACTGAGAACTATTTATAGTTTTCCAAAATAAACAAACTCCTCAGATTGTGCCGAATAAACATGGACTAATTTCTCCGATTGCGCAGACAGGTCATCATATGCGCAACTTGATTTTAAAATCAAAATTCAAAGTATTTCGAAGCTTTGACTATTTTTAAACTTCGAAAACTTTGAAGGGGGTCTTGTAGGTCCTAAAAATCAAGTTGCACCCATCAAAAAAGTCATAAAAATCAAGTTATGCGTCCTTCAAGTAAATTACGCAGGAGTCAGATTGCGCACCAACTCGATTGCGCAGGCTGAACTGCGCACTCATCCAAGTGCGCAAGATGTCGTGGCCTCGTCATCATTACCTGACAGAGAATCAGATCTTCTGACAACTGACAGCACGGAAAACGAGGAAACTGTTCGTTTATCGTGCAGCACAGTGCTCGAGGACAGCTATACATGCAGCGTAATCTGCCAGACTCTCTGCAGTGCAGTCCATCCCAGCGCGGTCCAGCCAGCGCAATCTGAAGCCAGCACAATCCGAAGCCAGCACAATTCAGGTGGCGCACTCCATCAATACAACTGACAAAGTACACGTGGCTTTCATGCCATCAATGACTCATTATGTGGTAACCGTCTGTACACGATCATGCATATTTGAATCAAATAATGCCATGTGTCCAATATAATTGGCCCACGATCACATAATTGCCAGCGCAGTCTGATGTCTGTACGGTCCAATACAGCGCAATCCATCTTGCGCAGTCCAGAATAACTAAAAAGTAGTTATTTCCAGAACTCTATAAATAGAGTTTCAAGTCCTTCCTAGAGGGGATCACACGCATATATCAGAAATCATCACCAGAGATCAGGAGTTCTTTCCAAAGTGCTGCTGCAATCTTCAGAGGCTATCATCTTCAAAAGTTTACATCGTCCAAGGGATAAAGCGATCGTCATTCAGATCGGATTCCTATAGTTGTACTTTTCCAGAATTCTTGTAATCTTCTTACAAAGTTTATTGAAATAAAGATCAACTTTTGTTTTTGCAAACAGCCGCGTGCGCAGTGTGCGCAGTATGCGCTGAAGGCGCGCGCACAGCTCGTAAAATTGGCGCAACTCGTACAGTTCGTGGCCTTCCACGTTCTGACTGATTCGTAACTGATCCTGGATTTATGGATCTGACATTATGTCATGGCACACATTTTGGATCTGGACAGTTACATCAGTAGCTATATATTCAGAGCCTCTCTTCTCTCTCACTATACTTCGAAGATTTTAGAAATTCAGGAAGAGAGAAGAGAGAGAGCTGTTGCGGACCATGTCTTTCCTCGTGCAACCGTAGTCCATCATCGTTCCGAGCAGTCCATCTTAGAGCAATTTTCCAGAGCGTTCCAGAGTTTATTCGAACTTGCTGGTTCCTGGAAGCTGACCGTGTGGGCGGATCTAGCTTTGAGCACTGGTGTTTTTGACACCCCAGCAGGCCACCACCTTCCATCTTTCACCTGTCACCTTCACTGCTGCCTTTAGCAATTCGGCCATCATCTTCTTCTTAGAAGCACTGCTATCGATTGCTACGTTTACGAAATTTTCTTAGATTTTCGTATTCCAGAATCCTTCAAGGATCTCTGTTACGCACCTTCCTTGAAGCGTTGCGTTGGAACATTGTTCTTACAACTGTTTCATTCAGTTTTCTATTGAAAAATTGTGTCCCGGTTCTAACAATCTTAAAGCTAGACCAGCACAATGGAAAACAATCGTGCCTCTCTCCTCGATACCAGCTTTAACAAACTGGAGAAGTTCGATGGAAAACACTTTCAAATATGGAAGAGAAAAATCACCCTCAATCTACAACTGGTGGACGTCGATCATGTGCTGATTGAGACTGAACTAATGATTTCAGAAGGACCGACGACTCCAGAAGGTGGTACAGCAGATGCCATTGCTGCTGTACAAGTCAAATTGACCAAATGGAGAAGGGACAATAGTCTTTGTAGGCTATTGATTCTGAATGCAATGGAGGATTCCCTGGCAGAGTCATACTCCAAGAATCCTTCTGCCAGGGATATCTGGAAGTCCTTAGGAAAGCTGTATGAAGATGACGACAATAGATCAAAAATTTTCATCGTCAAGAAGTACCATAAGTGGCTCTTTGAAGACGAGAAGGCAATGCCGCCTCAGGTAAAAGAGTTCTTGAAGCTGCGCCAGAAGCTAGAAGACGAGAAAATGCCCCTCGTCGACAAATTTATCGTTGGAGGGATTGTCTCTAAACTTCCTGCAGGATGGAGTACATTCTATGCAAGAATGCTCCGGAAGAAGCTGGATATCAGCTTGGAAGATCTCCTTCAAGAGATCCATGTTGAGGACGAGATGCGTTCTCAACAGAAGATGGACACTCTGTCCAAACAGTTGGCCAAGGCCAATCTGGTACAGACAAGAGAGCCCAAGGGGAAGCAGGTGGCTTCTCATCACAAAAGGAAGGATTCCACTAATCTGAAAGTGAAGGGTCCTTCATTCAAGCAACAGAAGTCCAAGTCCTACGTGACTTACTTCAATTGTGGCAAGAAAGGCCACTACAAGAGTGAATACAAATCCAAGTCCAAACAATCAGAGAAAGGTGAGCCTAGTAAGGTTTCTTTGGTCTCTAACCTCGTTGCTATGATCGCTCAGGTCACAACTGTGGGGGCTGACTCTGACTGGTGGATAGATACCGGTGCGACTTGTCATGTCTGTTCTGGGAGGGAATGGTTCATCACGTACCAGCAAACTTCTGAAAAGGTTGTCATGGCGAACCAGACCCAAGATGAAGTTCTGGGGATCGGGACTGTGGAGCTGAAACTCACTTCCGGGAACACTCTGACGCTCCAAAGAGTAAAGCATGTTCCGGTGATTGCCAAGAACTTGATCTTCGAGAGTCTGCTTAGCAAAGCAGGCTTGAGGATGGACATTAATGCTGGTCAGATGGTGATGTCTAAGAAGGGAACATACTTCGGGAAGGCTTATCAAACCGAAGGGATGTTTAAAATTCAGCTTGTAAATCAGTCTAATAAAATCAATGCAATCGCTCTTTCTGATTATTCTCTTGAGTTGTAGCATAATAGGCTAGGACATATTCATTGTAAAAGAATAAACAAAATGTCTAGTCTAGGACTTATCTCCAAATTTGGGGGTAAGATAGAGAAGTGTGAAGTATGTGCTCAGACAAAGATTACTAGAAAACCCTTTCATCCAATCGAAGCACAGATCTTCTGGAGTTGGTACACTCTGATATCTGTGACCTCAAACAATTCTCTACAAAAGCCGGGATGAAGTATTTCATAACCTTCATCGATGACTTCTCTAAGTACGTGTTCGTCTACTTGTTCAAGTCCAAAGATGAAGCGTTCGAGAAGTTCAAGGAGTTCAGGGCCGAAGCTGAACGACAAACTGGACAACAACTCAAGAGGTTGAGAAGTGATCAAGGCAGAGAATATCACTCTTATAAATTCGCATCATTCTGCAAAGAACATGGGATCATCTGCGAGACTACTGCTCCGTATTCTCCTCAATCTAACGGAGTAGCAGAGAGGAAGAACCGAACGTTGACAGAAATGATGAACTCAATGCTGCTAACTGCAGGTCTTCCAAAATGCTACTGGGGAGAAGCTGCATTAATGGCCACTTTCATTCTGAATAGAGTGCCTTATGCAACTTCTGACATAACTCCTCATGAACTCTGGTTCAAAGTCAGACCTAACTTGAATGTCATTCGAGTGTGGGGGTGTCTGGCTTATGTGAAGCTCCCATATCTGAAGATTCAAAAGCTAGGGACAAGGACTACGAAGGCGATCTTCTTGAGTTATGCCGATAAGAGTGATGCTCAGAGATTTATTGATATTGAGTCAAATCATATCATCGAATCTCGCGATGCTGAATACTTTGAAGACAAGTTTGTAAGACATAAAAGCATTATTCTTCCAGATATTCCGAAGAATGATGTAGGTGCAAATGAGACTGAGATCTCATATGAGCCAGTAGTCCAAGATAAAGTTTTTGGTGGAGAAACAACAATTGAACCAGAACTCGCTGAGCCGTCGACGAAGCGAGCAAGGTGGCCGAAGAGCTTCGGAGATGACTTCGTCACCTATCATGTGGAAGCAGATCCGCTTACCTATGATAAGACGATGAAGACCAGAGATGCTGTCTTCTGGAAGGAGGCAATAGACAATGAAATTGACTCAATTACCTCCAATAACACATGGGTGTTAGTTGATTTACCCAAATGAGCAAAATCCATCGGATGTAAGTGGATCTTCAAGAAGAAGATGAAAGCTGATGGAACCATTGACAAATTCAAGGCCAGGCTAGTGGCCAAGGGGTTTTCTCAAAAGCAGGGAATCGACTACTTTGACACATATGTTCCAGTAGCACGGATGACAACCATCAGATTGTTAATTGTCCTTACGATAATACACAAACTGGTGATACACCAGATGGATGTAAAAATAGCATTCCTGAATGGCGAGCTGACCGAGGAGATTTATATGCAATAGCCAGAAGGATTTGTCGTCAGAGGCCTAGAAGACAAAGTCTGTAAGTTGGTAAAATCTCTATACGGCTTAAAGCAAGCTCCCAAAATATGGCATGAGAAGTTTGACAAATTTTTAAGGTCAAACGGCTATAGGGTCAGCGAAACAGACAAGTGTGTCTATACTAAATTTGCTGACGGAAGAGGAGTCATCGTTTGTCTATTCGTGGACGACATATTAATCCTAGGTACGGATATAAGTTGTGTCACTGAGACAAAGAAGTTCCTCTCGATAAAGTTCAGTATAAAGGACTTGGGGGATACTGACGTTATCTTGGGACTCAAGATCATCCGGACAGACACTGGATTGGCACTGTCACAATCTCACTACATTGAGAAGATGCTCACTCGATACGGGTATCATGATCTTCCTATTATTGATACGTCGTACCGAAGTGATCAAAAGTTGGAGCCAAACTTGAAAGAAAGCGTCAGGCAATTGGAGTACGCTAGCATCATCGGAAGTTTGATGTACGCCACTACTACAACTAGGCCTGACATAGCTTTCGCTGTGGGAATGCTGAGTCGATTCACAAGCAATCCAGGCACTGAACACTGGAAAGCTGTGAAGCGTGTGATGAGATATCTCAAGAAGACTCAGATATATGCACTGCACTTCAGCAGAGAGCCGCCAGTAGTAGAAGGCTACAGTGATGCCAGCTGGTGCTCAGAGTTGGAGAGCGATAGGTCCACTGGTGGATTCATTTTCACAATGGGTGGAGCTGCTATATCGTGGAAGTCGAATAAGCAGACTATGCTCTCGCGGTCTTCTATGGAATCTGAGTTCTTTGCACTTGATACCGCAACATATGAAGCAGAATGGCTTCGGGAGCTCATGTATGATTTTCCAGTGGTTGGAGCGCAGATACCGGTAATTTCGATATACTGCGACAACCAGGCGACTGCGACGGTGGCATCAAATGATCTCTTCAACGAAAAGAAAAGAACTGTGCGGTTAAAGCACAGGGCAGTGAACGATCTCATCAAGAGAGGTATCATTGCAGTAATCGATGTTCGGAGTCAGGAGAACCTGGCGGATCCATTCACGAAGGGCCTCAAGCGTCAGCTGGTTGAAGACACAGCAGGGAAGATGGGCTTGAAGGCATTCTGATAGTATGTTTTTATAATCCTACCATAAAGTTTTATGTTATTAGTTCAAAAGGAAATCTACTAGACATCTAACTTTTGGTTCAAGGAAGGAACACTGACTGGAAAACTATCAGGTAACAGTGGGTACATATTCTTGGAAACATGGAAGGGTTACGGACCCATAACCACTGTTGTCTACTATGTGTTTTCTGCGAAAAACGGATCCTGTGTTGATGGTGGCTTAAATGCCTTAATAAGTTCTCAGGCAGAGTGAATGCCTAGTGTGTTTTACAGGAAGCACGGTAGCGCAGCACTACAAGAAGTAAAACTCCATGCTACAGTGGGATGACTCCACTATGAGGTTCCCAGGTAGGGGTAATGCCTCGGCTTTGCAAGCCAAGTCATAGCGGCGTAGCACCGCAAATAGGCAGGTAGCCTAATGTAGTATAATAAAATTAAAGAGTTGTAGACAGCACTACTGTAATGTCTGTTGTTCGTATTACGTATCTAGGTATACGTATATGTATTTTGACTCGTATTGCATGTCTCCTTGCTTGGTTTATTGGGTATTTTCATTTGCTTGGCCATGGTTCATCTTGGTTCGGCTTGGTTCGATTGTGAACCAACCCCCCTACCTACCACCACCACTACCATTTATTAACCCATTTTCCTTTCCCTCTCTTCATTTACTCTCCTTCATCCCCACCATTAACTTCTTCACCTACGAGAGAGAGAGAGAGAGAGAGGGAGAGCTTAGGCAAGTGCATCTTGCTTCATAGAGGAACTCGAGATTTATTGTTCCATTTTCTTCCTTGCAACATTCTAAGACTCTTTAGTGCTTGGCATTTTCAATTTCCATGGCTAAATTCTTCTAGATCTAAGTTTATTGTATTCTCGAATTTTTTGGGTTTTGATCTATTTAATCTTGTTATTATCAAGTTCTGATGGTTCCATATTATTATCAAGTTCTGATGGTTCTATATTTTGATCTATTTAATCTTGTTATTATCAAGTTCTGATGGTTCCATGTTGTAGGAAATTTCATTATGTCCCATTTTGACCTATGGAAGTTCGGAATTGGACTCTGGATGAAGGTTTTATGCGGCTTGGAAGCCATGGCTTGCATGGTTCTTCTTCTCAGAATAATGGAGAAGAAGGACAGTAACCAGTCGCATGAACTTAGCCGCATGACTTCTCATGCGACAAGTTTTCTTCTTGGCCGCATGAGTTATTGAACTTCCAGCCGCATAAGACCTCTCAGCCACATGAACTCTTCCCTGCTGCATGGAACTTGGACTTTAGCCGCATAAGACTTCGCTCATCCCGAGCCGCATGTGACCTATTCATTCCAGCCGCATGGACTGAGCAACATGTGCTCCGCTTTACCCAGCAGCATGAACTAGTCTTTATTCTGCCTCATGAGGACCCGAGTCAATCCTAGCCACATATGATTAGCTATCCGAGCCGCATAAGCTTGGGCAATTTCCAGCCGCATATGCACCCGTCTCTCTAGCCGCATGGGCCTCTATCTCTTAGCCGCATATGCCCCCTCCCCTGCGAGTCGCATAAGACCTCCTTCCTCCAGCCGCATGAACCTAATTTCCTTCGCCAGTCTCATGAGCCTTTCCCCTTACAGCCGTACGTGCCGAATCACCCCGAGCCGCATATGCCCGTCCTTCTCGGCCGCATGAACTTCTTTTCTGGCCGCATATGCCCGAGCTAGCCTTGTATTTTATGATTTAATTGTTATTAATCAGGTTCATGTCTTGCGACCCTCAATGTAAGTTGGGTCTCTTGATGGAATGCTTGTGCTATGTTATTTTGTAATGTATCCCTGACCACGATAGTGATCCGTAGTGGTACACTCTTGACAAGTAACATGACATAACAGTGACCCGTAGTGGTGCACTCCTGACAAGTAAACCTGACATGATATACCTTGATAAGCTGTTGCGACGGCTACTTGACATGGCAAGAATGAATAACCTGGACTTCGTGGGCAATTGTGCTTGTGCAAATGAACCATTCTTGTCTTGCATCATGCTTAGGATGGGACCCCTGAGTACCACGGTCAGGGGTACCTACTGAAATGGACTAAGGCTAATAACTAGAAATACACAGTAGTCATGAAGAGATTTTCCAGCTACAGGCAATCACGTTACCTGGGCGTACTTGGGATCTGTAGCCTGCCGTCGAGTAGGACACATTTCCAGCACACTGTCATGTGTTGCACCCTTCAAGTCACTTAAGGGTACATGCGTTTCCTGGACGATGTACCCACCTGAATTTAACCCCTAATATTCGACCTGGGTAACCTGAATGGTCTGCAGGGCTTGTGGCTGTGGAATAATCTCGCTGCATCTTGCTAGTAACTAGGCCTGTGATAACCCTAGTTAGTTAAAGTATCAAGCCGTACTTATTGCTTGGTCATGATTGTTGAATGGGAAATAATCAGTTTAGTCTTTTCTTGATCCTGTACAATATTGTTACATGTCCTGATTTCTTATATTATCTTGTCGATAAATGGTGGAAAACCAAGTTCCGTTCAGATAAAGGATTACAACCCCGGTCCTTGTTTGGTTTACGGGTTGTAACCTGATTATCTGAATAGTCCCATGGTTATCTCGTCGTATATCATCCTGATATGTTTTTTCTTATTTCTAGTTCTTACTACTTATTATTAGTCTGTGTTAATTGCTGGTTTTAGTTCCTAAGTGAAGCTTCCCTTGTGGCACTTGCTCTTTCTGGGATCTGACCCAGCTGGTTTTGTATGGCCAGATACCGGAGCAGTCCCAGAGGATCTATCGACTTTCCAGTCCGATGGTGACTACCAGGCGTAACCAGGACAACGAGTGGGTTTTTTTTGTTCTTCCACTTTATTGTAAAAATATTCTTTTGAGGTGTTTAGCCGACGAGCACATGTTTTAGCTCGATTGCACCTTTACTTACTGTCTGCCTACGGTCTGTAACATGATTGACAAATCCTAGGGTTAATCATGTATGACTAAACTCTTGCTAGTCCTGACACTTTGTAACGACTAGCTTCATGATCAGCTGAATATGTAATGTTTGTGGCGCCTTACTATTGTATATTTGGTGGTCTTACATCTTGTAACATTTATTAACTTGCTTGTGATTGAGATACTAGGCTTGTTCATGACCTTAAAAGACTGTTGGCTTGTAGTTAAACCCACAATCTAGACAGCCGTGACCGTATAGCGAGGTGGGTTGTACTTCAATGTACGTAGCTGGCTATATCTGCCCCCGCTCTTCAGTATTCTGGTTCTGGGGCATGACATGGTTTAAGTAGTGGCCCATGCAGGCTTTGTAGATCAAGATATGTGAGGGTTTACCGAATAGATGTCTCAATCAGTACTCGCCCTTGATCTCTGTTCGTATCCTCCGAATCCCTAAAATTCTTGTCCTGATCCTATGCTTGTATCGTTGGTCTGTCCTGGTCCTTCCTTATTGTTTCCTATGTCGTCTTCTTCAGCGGTATTGTACCTGGCCCTACCGATCAGCGAGGCGGAGTACCTTCCGTGGACCAGCAGCAACCTAGAGATCAAGTCCAGCATTCGAGGGTAGCCTCCAGAGTCGTGCCTACTGGAGGAGAGCCACCAATTCAGCCCGATCCGCCTGCAGAGTCGTGCCTAATGGCACTTTGGTGGGTCTCATCAGGACCTTGATAGCTTTCCAAGATCGTCGAGGAGACGCCTTGCACCAGGCAGTGACGGATGCTTTGACCAGAGGAGGTCATCAGGGTAACAGTGCGGCCAACAGCTTTAAGCGCTTGAACCCTCCATTCTTTGATGGTAGCGAAGATGCTATCGCTGCAGATGCTTGGCTTCAGGACACGGAGGTGATTCTAGAAGCAGCCAGGACCCCAGAGAACGAAAATGTGGCCGTAGTGCGCCTACAATTATTGGATTTGGCCCGCAGCTGGTGGGCGGTGCAGGCCGTTGGATTAGTGGCACCCATTGCTTGGGCAGTATTCAGGAAGAGATTCTAGACTAAGTACTTCGATGTTGTAGCTCGATACGATCTACAGACGAGGTTCACCAATCTGAAGCAGATGGGTAGGACGGTCGACGGATATACGGTCGAGTTTTTCAGACTTAGTCGGTTTGCTCCCATCTTGGTGGCAACCGAGTTCGACAGAGCCCAACGGTTCCAGCAAGGGCTCCATCTAGAGATTTTATTAGCAGTGGAGCAGTTTGAGCATCAGACTTTTGATGCAGTCTTGAGAGCAGCTAGGAGGCATGAGTATACCTCCCAGAGGATCGTGGATAGGGCCGGAGGTCAAAAGAGATCTCACGGCCAGATGAATCAGTCTTCAGCACCAGTTCCGGCAGCCAGGGCCTTGACCATTGGAGCTCCAAGGCGGGCGACCTTAGTGACGTCGGTTCAGCATTCGGCCCCGACGTATCCTCAGCAGCAGAAGCAGAAGCACTCTTCCGCAGTGCGGTGTTCTCATTGCGGGAAGCCAGGACATGTGGTAGCAGAATGTCGCAGGGCGCAGGGATTGTGCCTGGTTTATGGAGCCGCAGATCATAAGGTTGGATCCTTCCCGAATAGGGGTAGTTCATCCTCGTCCAAACTTTCTAGTCCTTTGGTGAGAGGACCAGCACCAGTCCAGCAGCAGCAGTATCAGCCTTAGAGACCCTTGCCGCCTCAGTCCCAGGCATTCCAGCAACAACACCCCCAGCAGTATGCACAAGTCCAAGCCCTAAGTCAGAGCAGGCAACGAGGATTTTAGCAGAAGGGACCAGCACCCCGAGGGCATGGTCAGGCTATGGTGATGACCGCAGAGGAAGGATTGGCACCAGGAAAGGTAGTGGCAGGTACTATTCTCGTCAACTCATTTCCAGCTTCAGCTTTATTTGATTCTGGTGCATCACATTCATTTATGTCTGCACGATTCGCGACACGGATAGGATTGGAGTCCGAGTCATTATCAGTAAGGCTCAATATACTTACTGGTAATGGACTTGTGGGAGTAGATAGAGTATTTTTCTCGTATCGGATCGTAGTTAGCGGTAGAGAATTTCCCGCTAGAATGATAGAGTTCCTGATGGCCGATTATGATGTGGTCATAGGGATGGATTGGTTGAGGAACCAGTATGCTAGGATAGACTGCCATATTGGCAGGATTATTTTTAGCATTCCAGGCGAGCCAGAGTTTTCCTTTTCTCGAGGCGAAGTTGAACCTTCTCCTCTAGTATTGCGGATGGCAGTAGCCGCAGTGCAGTTACCTCGGATAGTTGAAGAATTTCTAGATGTATTCCCAGAAGAGCTTCCAGGTATGCTGCCAGAGCGGGAGATCGAGTTCACCATAGACTTGATCCCCGGGACAGCCCCAGTATCAGAAAGAGTCTACAGGATGGCGCCGTCAGAGTTGGAGATATTGTACAAGATGATTGAAGAACTCAGAACCAAGGGATTCATTCGTGCTAGTGGATCGCCTTGGGGAGCCCCGATGCTTCTTGTAAAAAAGAAGGATGGTACGTCCAGGTTATGCGTAGATTATCGTACCTTGAACTCAGTGACAATCAAGAACAGATACCCTCTCCCGAGGATAGATGACTTGTTTGATCAACTCAAGGGGGCAGCAGTATTCTCGAAGATCGACTTGCGCTCAGGATATCATCATATCAGAGTCAGAGAGCAGGACATCCCGAAAACAACTTTTAGATCGAGATATGGGCATTGGGAGTTCCTTGTTATGCCATTTGGAGCAACCAATGCGCCGGCTGTATTCATGGATCTCATGAATCGTATTTTTATGCCCTACTTGGATCAGTTTGTGATTGTGTTCCTAGATGACATTCTGGTCTACAGCAAGAGTGTAGAGGAGCATGAGTAGCATCTCCGAGTGGTTCTTCAGATTCTCAAGGAGCATCAGTTATATGCCAAGTTTAGTAAATGTGAATTCTGGCTCGATCGCATTTCATACTTGGGTCACATTATCACTAGAGGAGGAGTAGAAGTGGATCCCCAGAAGATCGTGGCTATTGAGTCATGGCCAGTGCCCAGCACAGTTGCAGAAGTCCGTAGCTTCCTTGGTTTGGCCGGCTACTACCGACGATTTATTTCAGACTTTGCTCGAATTTCGGCGCCATTGACCCAGTTGACCCGCAAAAATGTATGGTTTGCTTGGACAGCAGAGTGCCAGGATTCTTTTGAGAAGTGGAAGTGAGGCTTGATGACGACACCTATTCTCATGCTTCAAGATGGAACCAGAGGATTCTTAGTGTATTGTGATGCTTCAGGCAGAGGTTTAGGATGTGTTCTGATGCAGCATGGGAAGGTAATAGCTTATGCGTCACGCCAACTTCGTGATCATGAGAGGAATTAACCAACCCATGACTTGGAGCTGCCAGCAGTAGTGTTTGCACCTAAGTTGTGGAGGCACTACTTGTATGGAGATAGGGTGGAGATTTTTATCGACCACAAGAGCCTGAAGTATGTTTTCACCCAGAAGGATCTTAACATGCGTCAGAGGAGATGGCTGGAGCTTCTTGTGGATTATGATGTCAACCTGCAGTATCATCCTGGGAAGGCCAACGTTATCACAGATGCATTGAGCAGGAGAGCCAGAGTTTATTTCCTAACAGCGCAACCAGAGCTGTTAGCAGATCTTCAGAATATGGGTATAGAAGTTGTTCTCCCTTCCAGTGTAGCATTGATGGCCAGTATGCAGGTTCAGTCCACTATAGTCGAGAGGATTCGGATGGCGCAGTCAGCAGATTCCAAGCTTCAGCGACTTAGAGCAGAGTGAGAGACAGGACGAAGACCAGAGTTATGTATCCATAAGGACGGTACACTTCGACATGGTAATCATCTTTGTGTATCCAGTGGAGATATCAGACAGGAGATCATGGCAGAAGCTCACAGTTCTCAGTATTCTATTCATCCGGGCAGCACGAAGATGTACCATGATATCCGTCAGCACTTTTGGTGGAATGGCATGAAGAAGGAGATAGTCCGGTTTGTCTCTCGATGTTTGGTTTGCCAACAAGTTAAAGCTGAACATCAGAGGCCAGCTGGAGTTCTTCAGCCCTTGCCGATTCCAGAATAGAAGTGGGAGCATGTGACCATAGATTTCGTGACTGGATTACCTAGATCCCCAGCTGGTCGAGATGCTATTTGGGTTATAGTTGACCGGCTCACGAAGGTGGCTCACTTCCTCCCGTTCAGAGTTGGTCAGTCGACGGCTCAGCTAGCAGAGATGTATCTCAGGCAGATCGTCAGATTTCATAGTGTACCAGTCAGTATCACCTCGGACAGAGATTCAAGATTTACGTTGCACTTTTGACGTAGCCTGCAAGAGAGTTTGGGAACTCACCTCCAGTTTAGCTCAGCATATCATCCACAGACAGATGGCCAGTCGGAACGCACAATCCAGACTCTTGAAGATATGTTGAGATCTTGTACACTCGACTTCGGTGGTTCGTGGGAAGATCACCTGCACCTGGTAGAGTTATCATACAACAACAGTTTCCAGGCCAGCATCCAGATGGCACCGTTCAAGGTACTGTATGGTAGGAAGTGCAGATCTCCGCTAGCCTGGGATGATATTGGAGAGAGGCAGATGCTCGATCCGGAAATAATTGCCCAGACAGTTGAAGTGGTCAGGAGAGTCAGAGATCATCTTCGAGTTGCCCAAGATCGCCAGCGTCATTGGGTCGATTCTCATCGGCGCCCTCTTGAGTTTTCTGTCGGCGACCATGTATTCCTAAGGATTTCGCCTAATCATGGCGTCATTTATTTTGGCGTGCGAGAAAAGCTTAGTCCTAGGTATATAGGACCGTTCGACATTTTCGAGCGAGTAGGAGATGTATCCTATCGTCTCGCTCTCCCGCCGTCACTAAGCGAGGTGCATGACGTGTTCCATATATCCCAATTACGACGGTATATCTCGGACCCGAGCCACATCCTAGATTATTCGAAATTGGTTGTTGGTACCAACCTTTCGTATGAGGAGAGGCCCGTGTCTATATTGGACCGAAGAGAGAAGATGCTCAAGAACAAGACTATCAAGTTAGTCCGAGTTGCTTGGGGTCATCATTCTTTGGGTGAGTCAACGTGGGAGCGTGAGGATGATATCCGATCGCGATATTCCGACCTGTTTGACTCGTAAGGTATAATGTCTTTCTTATGCCTTATGCTCTAAAGTTCCTTTCTTGAATGAATGATTGATTGCCTAGTTATAGCTTGCTTGTGATGGCTTGTCCTTGTCTCTCTAGCCTCTTAATTAAATTTTGAGGACGGAATTCTTTTAAGGTGGGTAGAGTTGTAATGCCTATTGTTCGTATTACGTATCTAGGTATACGTATACGTATTTTGACTCGTATTGCATGTCTTTTTGCTTGGTTTATTGGGTATTTTTATTTGCTTGGCCATGGTTCATCTTGGTTCGGCTTGGCTCGATTGTGAACCAACCCCCCTACCTACCACCACCACTACTATTTATTAACCCATTCTCCTTTCTCTCTCCTCATTTACTCTCCTACATCCCCACCATTAACTTCTTCACCTACGAGAGAGAGAGAGGGAGAGCTTAGGCAAGTGCATCTTGCTTCATGGAGGAACTCGAGATTTATTGTTCCATTTTTTTCCTTGCAACATTCTAAGACTCTTTAGTGTTTGGCATTTTCAATTTTCATGGCTAAATTCTTCTAGATCTAAGTTTATTGTATTCTCGGATTTTTTGGGTTTTGATCTATTTAATCTTGTTATTATCAAGTTCTGATGGTTCCATGTTATTATCAAGTTCTGATGGTTCCATGTTTTGATCTATTTAATCTTGTGATTATCAAGTTCTGATGGTTCCATATTGTAGGGAATTTCATTCTGCCCTATTTTGACCTATGGAAGTTCAAAATTGGACTCTGGATGAAGGTTTTATGCAGCTTGAAGCCATGGCTTGCATGGTTCTTCTTCTCGGAATAATGGAGAAGAAGGACAGTACCCAGCCGCATGAACTTAGCCGCATGACTTCTCATGCGGCAAGTTTTCTTCTTGGCCGCATGAGTTATTGAACTTCCAGCCGCATGAGACCTCTCAGCCGCATGAACTCTTCCCTGCCGTATGGAACTTGGACTTCAGCCGCATAAGACTCCGCTCATCACGAGCCGCATGTAACCTATTCATTCCAGCCGCATGGACTGGGCCGCATGCGCCCCGCTTTACCCAGCCGCATGAACTAGTCTCTATTCTGCCGCATGAGGACCCGAGTCAATCTTAGCCGCATATGATTAGCTATTCGAGCCGCATAAGCTTGGACAATTCCCAGCCGCATATGCACCCGTCTCTCTAGCCGCATGCGCCTCTATCTCTTAGCCGCATATGCCCCCTCCCCCGCGAGCCGCATAAGACCTCCTTCATCCAGCCGCATGAACCCGATTTCCCCCGCCAGTCGCATGAGCCTTTCCCCTTACAGCCGTACGTGCCGAATCACCCCGAGCCGCATATGCCCGTCCTTCTCGGCCGCATGAACTTCCTTCCTGGACGCATATCCCCGAGCTAGCCTTGTATTTTGTGATTTAATTGTTATTAATTAGGCTCATGTCTTGCGACCCTCAATGTAAGTTGGTCTCTTGATGGAATGCTTGTGCTATGTTATTTTGTACATGTATCCCTGAACACTATAGTGACCCGTAGTGGTGCACTCTTGACAAGTAACATGACATGACAGTGACCCGTAGTGGTACACTCCTGACAAGTAAACCTGACATGATATACCTTGATAAGCTGTTGCGACGGCTACTTGACATGATAAGAATGAATAACCTGGACACCGTGGACAATTGTGCTTGTACAAATGAACCAGTCTTGTCTTACATCATGCTTAGGATGAGACCCTTGAGTACCACGGTCAGGGGTACCTACTGAAATGGACTAAGGCTAATAACTAGAAATACACAGTAGTCATGAAGAGATTTCCCAGCTACAGGCAATCCCGTTGCCTGGACGCGCTTGGGATCTGTAGCCTGCCGTCGAGTAGGGCACATTTCCAGCACACTGTCATGTGTTGTACCCTTTAAGTGACTTAAGGGTACATACATTTCCTGGACGATGTACCCACCTGAATTCAACCCGTAATATTCGACCTGGGTAACCTGGATGGTCTGCAGGACTTGTGGCTGTGGAATAATCACGCAGCATCTTGCTAGTAACTAGGCCTGTGATAACCCTCGTTAGTTTAAGTATCAAGCGTACTTATTGCTTGGCCATGATTATTGAATGGGGAATAATCAGTTTAGTCTTGTCTTGATCCTGTACAATATTGTTACATGTCCTGATTTCTTATATTATCTTGCCAATAAATGGTGGGAAACCAAGTTCCGTTCAGATAAAGGGTTACAACCCCGGTCCTTATTTGATTTACGGGTTGTAACATGGTTATCTGAATAGTCCCATAGTTATCTCGTCGTATATTATCCTGATATGTTTTCCTTTATTTCTAGTTCTTACTACTTATTATTAGTCTGTGTTAATTGCTGGTTTTAGTTCCTAAGTGAAGCTTCCCTTGTGGCACTTGCTCTTTCTGGGATCTGACCCAGCTGGTTTTGTATGGCCAGATACAGGAGCAGTCCCAGAGGATCTACCGACTTTCCAGCCCGATGGTGACCACCAGGCGTAACCAGGGCAACGAGTGGGTTTCTTTTTGTTCTTCCACTTTATTGTAAAAATATTCTTTTGAGGCGTTTAGCCGACGAGCACGATTACACCTTTACTTACTGTCTGCCTACGGTCTGTAACATGATTGACAAATCCTAGGGTTGATCATATATGACTAAACTCTTGCTAGTCCTGACACTTTGTAATGACTAGCTTCATGATCAGCTAAATATGTAATATTTGGGACGCCTTACTATTGTATATTTCGTGGTCTTACATCTTGTAACATTTATTAACTTGCTTGTGATTGAGACACTAGGCATGTTCATGACCTTAAAAGACTGTTGGCTTGTGGTTAAACCCTCATGTATCTAGACAGCCGTGACCGTATAGCGAGGTGGGTTGCACTTCAATATACGTAGCTGGCTATGTCTGCCTCCGCTCTTCAGTATTCTGGTTCTGGGGCGTGACAACTACTGTCACGACCCGCACCCTGATTAGGGGCACGAGTTACGTCCAGCCTACGCCGTAGAATCAACGGTAGAACACTGTATAGGTCATCTACAAATACTACAACTAAACAGATAAAGGTACCTGTACAGTATATACACTCTGAATGGAGGTGACATAGCAATACAGTCTCAATCACAAAATAAAACTAAGGTAGATAGCACGAAAAGGAAATATGATAGATAAAAGCAGGAAATAGTTCAAGATTCACACAAGCCCAAAGCTATACACAACACCACAGAGTCACAGAAATATAATATAAACTACTACAGTCTGAAAGTACTAGCTGGCTCGCAGACCAGGCAAACCTAACTAAGCTACACGACTCTGGGTGTACAAAGTCTAGTGGCTCTACTATCAAGCCACGATCCAGGTCTACTCCATCTAACCCGTCCCCATAATAGTTCGGGCAATCTGCCTCAGAATCATCTGTAATATATCAACGGTATCCTGTCAGAAAAATGAGCAAGTACAAACACTAATAGCAGTTCCATATGAATTGACAAATTCTATAAGAGACAGTATAATGAAATATAAGACAAAATCAATAGGAAATATATATATCAAGATGTGAGTACTGAATAGGATGAATATATATATATATATGATGACTTGGGAACTATCCGAAAGCCGAGTTACAACCCTTAAACCAAACAAGGACCGGGATTATAACCCTTCTCCCGAACAGAACTTAGCCTCCTATGATAAATAAATATAAAATGTGACTTGAATTATTAGTGCGTTATGTGATCGGCTTGGGAAAATATGTTCAGGCTTTCCATCTGACAGGCTATGAACGAGTGTACAATGAACTAGTGTGAGCAGTAAGGCCGGCCACCATGGAAAGTTATGAACAAGTAGGGTAAGGCTTTACCCGTCGTGAGGCGAGGGTATAGCTATGAACAGTGTATAGAATAAGTAGGAATTTTGACCACACAACCACTAATAACTCCCCATCCCCGAATAGTATAAAGGTTTCGGACATAACACGTCATGATACGGAATTCAAAAGTAGGTGATCAGCCCACTCCCAAGTCCATGTCTATACAAGTACAAGTAACAAGTCGAGTCTTGTACCAATATACCAAGTAATCCGGGAACAACATCTCATGACAGGATCCGACATATACTAGTCCGTGAACTATTGTGTCTGGAAATCAAGTAAGACACTACAACTGAATCGGATATAGCAGATATCAAGACAATGAAAATTATTAGTGAATGTACTCGCATGTCGTCCTGAGATGATAAGGTGAATAGACACTCAGAGTAAATCACAGACCTAAAATGAGATACTATAAGTTAAACAGGGTTTTATAATGAAAAGAAAACTAATTATAGTGGACTGATTTTTAGGGACTATTTTGGGACAGCTATAGGCTGAAATGGGGACAGTTTTAGGACTGATTTTAGGGGCTAATGGCTGTCCATTTTTGGACTGAACAAGGGCTGGAAAATGGGAGTGGTTTGGGGCTGCTATGGGGCTAGTTGGGACAGCTATATGGCTGCTACAAGGGGCTGTATTAGACTGATTTTGGGACAGTTTTGGCTGTCATTTATGGACTGCTATAGTGGCTGAAATGGGGGCTATGGGGACAGGTTTTGGGGCTGCTTAGTGCTGCTAACAGCAGCTGTTAGCACAGCTCCTTCCCCCCTCCCTTCCTATCACTCCTATTCACTCCATCATCTCCCACTCTCCTATAATCTCTCACTCTCAAACCCCTCAACACAAACACACAACTCCAAACCAATTTCACCATTCTCTAAATCCTCCCCCTTGGCCGAAATCCACACACACATGAACACATATGTAAGACACAAATTATATCACATATATATAAGTCACAATTTATATATATACATATATATATAGAGACTAACATATATATAACCAAATATATATATACAATATATAGATAAATAAATATGATACAATATGATACATGAAGAACACATCTCTAAATAACATAAATTTGAGATTTAATATCTAAATAATCATCCACACAATATATATAAATACAAGTGTCCAAAAGTAGGATTTTTTCCACTAGGATACAATCCCACACATAGGACACACCTAGAAGTCTCCAAAAGGACACGAAACGGACACAAATGGAGACACAACCGTGGGGGTTATTCCTATGGGTTCAAAATGGACCTATATGCATGAGAAAAAGAAAAGGAGAAGAGATTTATACCTTCCGGTAGATCGAATCTAGGAAAAGCCCTCCCGATACGACATTGACACGTAGGAATCCCAAATGGACACGAACGAGCTTCGAATCCTCCCAAACTTGGCTAGCTCCTTCCTAAGCTTGAGTAGAGAAGAAAAGAAGAAGGTTGGGTGGAGGAATCAATTGATTTGGTGGAAAAAATCTATAGGAACCTTCTCTAAAATTTGGAAAAGAACAAGAGAGAGAAAGTGGAATAGAAAAATAAACAATGGCTCACTCCCTCTCTCCTAGCTAGGGCCGGCCACTATAGGTTGGTATTCCCCCTATTTGCAATGTCTAAAATATCCCCCACTAACCTATTCAATTAAAATGAGAAAATGGTTAATGGTTGAGGCTATTCTAGTCATGATTAAATCTCTAATCTAACCAAACCCTATCCATAAATAATTAGTCTAACCACTAACTAAAATTAATACCATGTGGGCCATGCCTAACTAATGAGTGGGTCCCACTAGAGTCAAAACTACCCCGGGTCCCCGATACAAGTCGGATTGAGTTGAAATTCGAACCCGACTCAAATAACCCCAAAATAATATCATGAATAAATAAATTCCAAAATATTCAAAAATAAAAAATGACCAAAATATCCATGTTTTTGAAAACAGGGGGTGACAAATCTATCCACCTTAAAAAATTTCGTCCTCGAAATTAAAACAAAACAATAACAAGAAACATATGCAGAAAACAATCCCACTCAATACTAAAAAAAATTCAGAAAAATAAAAATCTCTTAAGGCACAACAACACTTGCAAATAAAACTGTTACGTGTCCGATACGGACACAAAACCAACACAAAATCTCAAGTCATGGCTTAAAAATTTAAAATAATTAAAATATCCAAAATCAAAGCATAAATTAAATGACAATAATTAAATGACTAAAATTATAAAATTTAAAATTACTCTCAATTAGAAAATGGGTGCTATAAGTCTATCCACCTTAAAAGAATTCATCCTCAAAAATTAAAATAAAGTAACACAGAAAATCATGCAATTCGATAATCGTATGCGTCTGTCCAAAATCATGATACTCAGAATCTCCGTCATGCTAGTGAGCAAGGCTACGATAATCACAGAGTCCTTGACTATGGTACATACCTCTAGAATCATGGTATTTAAAATTTTTACATTGCCGCATTCTTGGCAGCGAAAACCTTAAATTCCCACACCCGAGAAATACGTCCATAATCCGACTACATGTCCTCACGATGCCTGCTAGCATGACCCTAGAGGATTCTAAAATCTCATAATCGAGACGACCTAGCCCATACGACTTATCTCAGAAGAATATCACATCACAAGAACAAAATTTTATCAAACGATCCAGGAACAGATGGAATCGAATTTCAAGACAGTTTATAAGGAGGCAAATGCGGAAATGAGATCGAAAGATTGGAACTTGCAATCTGCTCTGCTACTGCCTGAGTGGGCTCAACTGTCATGGCGAAAGCTCGTCCCTGTTGGCCTCCTCTAGTCTGCTATACTCTGTCCTGGCCTGCCTGTCTGGCTGCACGGACAGCACAGTTCTTCATCTGGTGGTCTGGAGCTCCACAGAATAAACAAACTCCCAACCTCATCCTACAAACCTCCCGGGTGTGCCCCATCTTCTTGCAGAAGGCACACTAGATGGCCTGCTCTGGCCCTGTCCCTGGTACTGCTGGACACGCGCTGGTGCCTGCTGAAACTGTAACTGAGGCTGCTGCTGAAACTGTCTCTGCTGGAAATGAGGGCGCTTCGCCGGCCCCGCACTCGAGCTCGCTCCTAGAACATCGCTGCCCCTCTTCGACTTGAGGTCGAAGTCCTCCTCTGCGATCTGCGTCTCCATCAGAATCTGCTCGAATGTCCCATCACATCACCCGGAAGTACGAGTACGAACTGCATGGATAAGACCCCTCCGAAACTTGCGGGCCTTGTATCCCTCATCCTGTATCAAATCTGTTGAAAACCTACTCAGGCGAAAGAACTCCGCTGCATACTCGTCTACCGATGAGTTCCCCTGCACCAACCCGACGAACTGTCCCTCCAAAGCTGTCAAGGCCACATCTGGGTAGAACTTCTCCTTAAAGAGCCTCCTGAAGCTCTCCCAAGTCAAACCCCTCACCGACGCACGCAGATCCGTACGAAACTAAGTCAAAGCTATATCGAAAAACTGGCTCGCTGCAGACGTCACCCAAAGCCCTTACGGGACCTCTGCTAACTCCAGGCTATGCTGGACATCCTCTAACCAGTCATTCGCGTACAGGATACCCTCGGTACCCTTGAACTCCCTCAGTTTCATCTTCCTAAAATCTAGGTGTGTGCCAGGCCTCCCCTGACCCTGCTACTGAACTGGGGCACCCTGAACTGTACCCGGTGCAACCCTCTCTACTGCTGCCATCGCCAGCTGATGGGAGTTCTCCATGCTCCGTCGTAACACCTCTGCCTGTGCACTCTGGGTCTGCAACATCTGCTGCAGAAGGGCCATCATCCCCTGATTATCAGTCGGTAGCGAAGGCGGCGGTGGAAGAATATCAGAAATGACTATGGACGGTCCCGCTGCTGGAGGTGGAAGACCTCTTGGAACCGTCGCTGCCGCTCCCGCCTGAAGGGCAGGAACTGGGGCTTCTGCTCTCTCGACTGCTACTCCCGTAGCCGGAGGTGAAAGTCCTACTGGATCGGACCTCTCTGGAACTGCACTAGGCCCTGCTGCCTGAGAACGAGTCACTGTCATCCTGAAGACGAATTGAACCCAAGAGATTAATATGGCACAAGATAAGATATCATCAAAGGAGGACAATTGAATTCAAATGCAAGGAGAGTTGTCATGGTAATCAAAAGATCAGAATTTTTTTTCTAAAATGTGATTGAGTAACTCCTATCATACCTTAGATCCTACGTCCTAGTCGCAGGCTCGTAATTAATACTCTAAGTCGAGCACCATTACGAGATCACACTAATTGCGACACTGACCTGCATGGGCCACCACAAAAATGTGTCACGACCCGCACCCTGATTAGGGGCACGAGTACGTGGTTACGTCCAGCCTACGCCGCAGAATCGGCGGTAGAACGCTGTATAGGTCGTCTACAAATACTACAACTAAACAGATAAAGGTACCTGTACAGTATATACACTCTGAATAGAGGTGACTTAGCAATACAGTCTCAATCACAAAATAAAACTAAGGTAGATAGCACGGAAAGAAAATATGATAGATGAAAGCAGGAAATAGTTCAAGATCCACACAAGCCCAAAGCTATACACAATACCACAGAGTCACAGAAATATAATATAAACTACTACAATCTGAAAGTACTAGCTGGCTCGCAGACCAGGCAAACCTAACTAAGCTACACTACTCTAGGTGTGAAAAGTCTAGTGGCTCTACTATCAAGCCACGATCCAGGTCTACTCCATCTAACCCGTCCCCATAATAGGTCGGGCAATCTGCCTCAGAATCATCTGTAATATATCAACGGTATCCTGTCAGGAAAATGAGCAAGTACAAACACTAACAACAGTTCCATATGAATTGACAAATTCTATAAGAGACAGTATAATAAAATACAAGACAAAATCAACAGGAAATATATATATCAAGATGTGAGTACTGAATTGGACGACAATATATATATATAGGATGACTTGGGAACTATCCGAAAGCCGAGTTATAACCCTTAAACCAAACAAGGACCGGGGTTATAACCTTTCTCCCGAACAGAACTTAGCCTCCTATGATAAATAAATATAAAATGTGACTTGAATTATTAGTGTGTTATGTGATCGGCTTGGGAAAATATGTTCAGGCTTTCCATCTGACAGGCTATGAACGAGTGTACAATGAACTAGTGTGAGCAGTAAGGCCGGCCACCATGGAAAGTTATGAACAAGTAGGGTAAGGCTTTACCCGTCGTGAGACGAGGGTATAGCTATGAACAGTGTATAGAACAAGTAGAAATTTTGATCACGCAACCACTAATAACTCTCCATCCCCGAATAGTATAAAGGATCCGGATATAACACGTCATGACACGGAATTCAAAAGCAGGTGATCAGCCCACTCCCAAGTCCATGTCTATACAAGTACAAGTAACAAGTCGAGTCTTATACCAATATATCAAGTAATCCGGGAACAACATCATGACAGGATCCGACATATACTAGTCCGTGAACTATCGTGTCTGGAAATCAAGTAAGACACTACAACTGAATCGGATATAGCAGATATCAAGACAATAAAAACTATCAGTGAATGTACTCGCCTGTGGTCCTGAGCTGATAAGGTGAACAGACGCTCAGAGTAAATCACAGACCTAAAATGAGATACTATAAGTTAAACAGGGTTTTATAATGAAAAAAAAACTAATTTAAGTCATGATATGCAAGTCTAAGTCAAAACTAGGTCAAACTAAGTCACACCAAGCTAAACTAGGTCATACTGAGCCAAACTAGGTCATACTAGGACAACCAAGGTCAAACAAGGTCACAGGAAGTCAATCCAAGTCAAACTAGGTCAATCTGGGTCAAGGATTAACTTACAGTTGACTTTTGGTCAAAAAGTCAACTCTGGTTAACTCTGGTCAACTCTGGTCAACACTGAGTCAACCCTAGGTCAAACTAGGCTAATGTTGACCAAATGTTGACTTTCAGTCAACTGGTCAACTCTGGTTTGGTTTCGGTCAATTCTAGTCACTTATAGGCTAAGTTTGACTCTCGGTTGACTTTTGTTAACTTTTGGTCAAAAAGGTCAATCGAAGTTAAAACTAGTCTATGAGCGCTATTTCTGACCATTACCAACTAAGGGAACCAAATTCTAACCATATCTTAAATCCTAAACTCACATACCTTAGCTAATGGCAATTACCTACATTACCCTTACCAAGGTAATCCCGATACCTTGTCCATTACAAAGGAAACCCCACTAATTCTCAAGATACTAGCCTAGGCTCCTTAGGGTAGCTAGATACTATCCTATCTAGGGTTTACCTACCAAGTAATTTGGGTTTTCTAGATATCTAGTCCATCTTAGGATACATATTGATTATCCAACATTACCTTATCCTATATTGTTCTCATATCTAGCTAGACATCCACACACCAACACTCACTCACTAACTCACATATGGCACCACACTTAGACTCTCTCCTAGGCTCATCTATAGGTTCTCCTATAGGTTCACATATAGGCTCTCCTATAGGGTCACATATAGACTCTCCTATAGGTTCACACACATACACAAATAGACATATAGTGGACTAATTTTTAGGGACTGTTTTGGGACAGCTATAGGCTGAAATGGGGACAGTTTTAGGACTGATTTTAGGGGCTAATGGCTGTCCATTTTTGGACTGAACAAGGGCTGGAAAATGGGAGTGGTTTGGGGCTGCTATGGGGCTATTTGGGACAGCTATATGGCTGCTACAAGGGGCTGTATTAGGACTGATTTTGGGACAGTTTTGGCTGTCATTTATGGACTGCTATAGGGGCTGAAATGGGGGCTATGGGGACAGGTTTTGGGGCTGCTTAGTGCAGCTAATAGCAGCTGTTAGCACAGCTCCTTCCCCCCTTCCTATCACTCCTATTCACTCCATCATCTCCCACTCTCCTATAATCTCTCACTCTCAAACCCCTCAACACAAACACACAACTCCAAACCAATTTCACCATTCTCTAAATCCTCCCCCTTGGCCGAAATCCACACACACATGAACACATATGTAAGACACAAATTATATCACATATATATACATATATATAAGTCACAATTTATATATATACATTTTTTTTATATATATAGAGACTAACATATATATAACCAAATATATATATACAATATATAGATAAATAAATATGATACAATATGATACATGAAGAACACATCTCTAAATAACATAAATCTGAGATTTAATATCTAAATAATCATCCACACAATATATATAAATACAAGTGTCCAAAAGTAGGATTTTTCCCACTAGGACACAATCCCACACATAGGACACACCTAGAAGTCTCCAAAAGGACACGAAACGGACACAAATGGAGACACAACTATGGGGTCATTCCTATGGGTTCAAAATAGACCTATATGCATGAGAAAAAGAAAAGGAGAAGAGATTTATACCTCCCGGTAGATCGAATCTAGGAAAAGCCCTCCCGATACGACACCGACACGTAGGAATCCCAAATGGACACGAACGAGCTCCGAATCCTCCCAAACTTGGCTAGCTCCTTCCTAAGCTTGAGTAGAGAAGAAAATAAGAAGGTTGGGTGGAGGAATCAATTGATTTGGTGGAGAAAATTTATAGGAACCTTCTCTAAAATTTGGGAAAGAACAAGAGAGAGAAAGTGGAATGGAAAAATAAACAATGGCTCACTCCCTCTCTCCTAGCTAGGGCCGGCCACTATAGGTTGGTATTCCCCCTATTTGCAATGTCTAAAATACCCCCCACTAACCTATTCAATTAAAATTAGAAAAGGGTTAATGGTTGAGGCTATTTTAGTCATGATTAAATCTCTAATCTAACCAAACCCTATCCATAAATAATTAGTCTAACCACTAACTAAAAATAATACCATATGGGCCATGCCTAACTAATGAGTGGGTCCTACTAGAGTCAAAACTATCCCGGGTCCCCGATACAAGTCGGATTGAGTTGAAATTCGAACCCGACTCAAATAACCCCAAAATAATATCATGAATAAATAAATAAATTCTAAAATATTCAAAAATGAAAAATGACCAAAATACCCATGTTCCTAAAAACTGGGGGTGACAACTACAAAGGGGAGGATGACCCCATGTTACAGTGGCACGACACCACGATGAGGTACCCGGGTAGGGGTAAAGCCTCGGCCTTGCAAGCCATGTCGTTGCGGCGTAACACCGCAAGGAAGCCTTAGGCTTCATGCTGGGTAGAATGGCACAACAAAGAGGCTGTGACCTCATGTTGCAGTAGTATGACACTACGATGAGGTTCCCAGATAGGGGTAATGCCTCAGTTTTAGGCCATGTCATAGCGGCGTAGCACCGCAAGGAAGCGCAAGGCTTCATGCCATGTCTCTTTAATAAAGAACTTACCTATAGTGTATGGATAGAGATATCATGCCGTCTCTTGAGGCTAAACTTGTAGACGCCCAAAATTATACACTGAAACCAGGCTGGCACAAGGCCTTTAATATGCAACCAGAAGTACATGTAACTACACTTTGTGAGTGGAAAGAATTACAATTGTGGTGCAAAATTTAAGGCATAGTCCATTCTTGTATCACACTGTTATTCAACCCATACGGGAAGATTCAAGTCGTCAGCGACATCTATCCTAATGCAAAATGGACAGTTACTGTGGGGAACGCTCAACCCTAGACACATATATATGTTGAGATATGTGGGGGATTGTTGGTGCTCTTGCTCCTTGACATGAAGAGAGTTTGCTCTCAACATGCCTAGCAAAGTTTAGTCCCACATTGAAAAAGCACCATGAGCTATCTCAACATATATACTTGTATGTGTTGATGAGATATGCACATGGGGTGGTGACCCTAAGGAGAGAATCATGTGGGTGATTTTACTAGGAGGTAAGGATAAGGCTCCAAGGAAAGCATTCATACTTTTTGCTCTTGGAAAATTAATTTCTATTGGGGCTAAGCCCCGTAGGGGCTTAGCGACTCGGACTCGGACTCGGACACGGACACGAACTCGGGCTCATGGGCTCATGAGGCGTAATGTGGCGTTTTGTTGGCACACTTTGCACTTAGCTCGTCGCTAGGCACATAGTGCGCTTAAGTTGCGCTCATTGCGCGAGCCACCTGCGCGGCCATGTTGTGCACCCAGGTTGCGCAGGGTGCGCGCGTGCGCTGTTGCGCCAGGTTGCGCGCGTGCGCGGTTGCGCCAGGTTGCGCGAGTTGCGCAGGTGCGCCAGGTTGCGCCCGGTTGCGCGAATTGTGCAGGTGCGCCAGGTTGCACGAGTTGTACAGGTGCGCCAGGTTGCGCCCGGTTGCACGAGTTGCGCAGGTGCGTCAGGTTGCCCCCGGTTGCGCGAGTTGCGCAGGTGCGCCAGGTTGCCAGCTTGCGCCACGTGCGCGGTGCGCGCAGTGTGCGCAGTATGCGCTGAAGGCGCGCGCACAGCTCGTAAAATTGGCTCAACTCGCACAGTTCGTGGCCTTCCACGTTCTGACTGATTTGTAACTGATCCTGGATTTGTGGATCTGACATTATGTCATGGCACACATTTCGGATCTGGACAGTTATATCAGTAGCTATATATTCAGAGCCTCTCTTCTCTCTCACTACACTTCGAAGATTTCAGAAATTCAGGAAGAGAGAAGAGAGAGTTGTTACGGACCGTGTCTTTCCTCGTGCAACCGTAGTCCCTCATCGTTCCGAGCAGTCCATCTTAGAGCAATTTTTCAGAGCGTTCCAGAGTTCATTCGAACTTGCTGGTTCCTGGAAGCTGACCGTGTGGGCGGATCTAGCTTTGAGCACTGGTGTTTTTGACACCCCAGCAGGCCACCACCTTCCATCTTTCGCCTTTCACCTTCACTGCTGCCTTTAGCAATTCGGCCAGCATCTTCTTCTTAGAAGCACTGCTATCGATTGCTACGTTTACGAAATATTCTTAGATTTTCGTATTCTAGAATCCTTCAAGGATCTCTGTTACGTACCTTTCTTGAAGCGTTGCGTTGGAACATTGTTCTTACAACTGTTTCATTCAGTTTTCCATTGAAAAATTGTGTCCGGTTCTAACAAATTGTACCTAAAAAAAATACTCTGCATTGCTTCTCAATTTATATCCTACGTTGGGCTGCCTAATATTAAGATGAAAAGTATTAAATGAAAATTTTATGTTTAAAAGTGAGGCTCAATATTAAGATAAAAAAATTTCTTTGAGCAGAGAAAATTTTCATCCTACCTTAGCGCCAAATATTGAAAAATAAAATTCTAAAAAAAAAATTAGAAATAGGGAAGATAGAAACCCCATTGGAAATGGGCTTACTACACTGTTTTTTGCATTTAAAGTAAATTTGAAGGATTTCGTTCCATGTAACAAGATTTTGGGACTTGTGTTGAGATAGACAAGATTTGAGGGACTTACATAGAAAAATCCCTGAAAAACTTTCTTGGAACCCCCCTAAAATCTTTAGTTCATCCACGTGGCGGCCGCTTTCTTACCGCCAGCGCCTCCGCTTCCTCCCTCTCCTCTCTTCTTCTCTTCCGTCGACGTCCCTCTCCTATCAAAACTTGGTCCTTGTTCGGGTCGGATCTTCGTTATTGGTTAAAGTCACTAAACCCGTACGGCACCCGACCCAATAGAGGCCCTCTCCTTCTAGAAACTTGACGTGGGCCCCACACCAAGTCTGGAAATGTTTTCGTCAAATTTGACCGCCGGCGGCTTTTTCAACGGTCTTCTTTCCACTCGGAAATGGTGGGTATAAGAGCGGGTTTCGGGCTCCATTTCCCCTCGTCGTCCCCCTCGAATGCATTCGGGTTCGGGTTGTGGCTGGATCCGAAAGATGTTGGATCTCCAGAGGAAACGGGTCTGGCTGGTGCTCCTCGCCGTTGGTCTCATCATCGTTCTCAGTATCGCAGGTTTTTTTCCCTCCTCCTCTGTTAAGTTTGGGAAAAGGCGTGAACTTTACTGTTTGGTCACGATAAAAATGAGAACTTTGCACTAAAGTTTGAATCTTGGCAATTGGAGAAGGATTTAAGAGGTGGTAAATTGCACTTGGGACTCTCTACTTTTACGGGGTTTTTTCCTAGTCCCTGATTTAAAAGTTGGAAATTTGCTTGCTTTTAACATCCTTACTCGTGGTTTTTAGAGGGAAAGTTCAATTTTTGTCCTTAGATTGAGGAGTATTTAGTGCAATATGAGCGTCAATACTCAATACACTTGGAACTATCTTGCACTGACACGGATATGACACTTATTTCGGTGTGCCCTAATGTATTTTGGAGTGTCCGGATTGTTTCCCATACATGTATGATACGACACGGCCCTAATTTTGGAGTGTCCATGTTACCTTATACTAACAGTCAATCTGATTGTAGTTCTTAGTTGGTTCTTACAAGTGTTACGAAAACAACTCGGTCTGTGATTAATACTAGTAGGCCGGTTCATTCCAATGATGGCGGTAGCTTCCAACTGACATTATATTTGGTTCAAATGTGCGTGACCGGAAATGGCAAAGCCACAACAGGCAACTGATGCCAAACTGATCCGATTCTAGGATACGGTTGATTGGAGCTGGAATGTGTTTCTTCCGGGATCATGAAGGAAAGGAAAGGATTAAGTTGTTGGCTCGATGGGATGCATTTTTCTTGGGGTGTGGGGGATGATCCGACAATAATGATATTGAAAGTCTGCATTCGCGATGGGTGAATGGTGGATGTACTGATTGCAATGGAGAGGCAAGGGCCGTGTAATGTAAAGATGTTATAGGGTTTGATGAACGGGGATGGGCCACATCATACACTGATGTAATGAATGGGAATCAATAAGGGACTGGGTTTTGATGAGTGGGGATAAACCAATTAAACACAGAAACGACGAGCTGAGCTGGGCTTAGATTGGGGTTTTGCCTACATATTTGTCCATTTATAGTCTTGTTAGGGTCTGTCTTCTTATTTTACGTCCTTCATTGTCTTCTCGTAACCTCCTTGTATAATTGTGACTCCTTTAATTAGTTATCAAGAACTAATTGGGATTTTTCTACTCATCTCAAAAGCTGCGTCAGAAATATAACCTTTATGCCAAATTTTTATGGTTGACTACATCGATCCTTATCTGACTATTAAGCTATACTAAAGGGCATCATTTCTCAGTGAATTCAATATGGACTCATTTTTTTATGAAACCTACGAAGTTTTATGTTGACTTTTGGCTATCTATTGCAACCCTCCTCCTTTATGTAGGTCCGGATCACCGGTAAAAGTTTTAAGACATCAAGCAAAAGTCGCGGATTTAGTGTCGTCTATCTTGCAAAAAACTTAATTCTATGTTCCATTGCAAATAATTATAAACTAGCTTTTGCTTCATAACTAAGCGCTGCAAATCTAGATCCAACTACATTTAAGTTATAAGACATGAGAAAAACAACACAAGGTTTAGGAATTCACTTTATGTTTCCAACATCATCCTTATGTTTATGCATTAATTGCTTATTGTTTCTCAGCTGAAAAGTCGAGGGAACTAGTTGGAGAAGAAGCAGCGTCCAAGAGCGGGCAGTTCACATTATTGAACTGCCTGGATATGGGCTCTGGCTCTCTTGCCTGTGCTGCAAGAGAGGGCGTCAAGCTTTATGTCTACAGTCTTCGGAACAGGCATGTAAAGAGTATAAGGCAGCAAGCTACCGAGCAGGCAATCACCGAGGCGCTGACAGGTGGGATGACAGCCAAAGCTGCAGCAAACTACGCTCTGAAAGCCGGAACGAAAGCTGCTAAGCTGGCCTCGCGTGAGGCCAAACGCATTGTTGGGCCCATCATATCTTCAGGCTGGGACTTCTTTGAGGCTGTATACTTTGGAGGCACTGTGACAGAGGGACTTCTCAGAGGGACTGGCACCTCGTTTGGGACATACTTTGGAGGTTATCATGGAGAGGAGAGGCTTGGAAGGGTAGGCTATTTCGTTGGAAGCCATTTGGGCAGCTGGGTTGGAGGTAGGGTTGGACTAATGCTATATGATGTGATTAATGGGATGAATTATTTGGTTCAGTTTGTTCAGTTAGAAGAAGTAGAGACGGCCACTCGTTACGAGAGTGAGGGGCTAGGTGCCGGTGATTCATATAGTGGGAAAGAAGAGACGACTTCATTTGAAGAAGAAACGGCCACACGTTACGAGAGTGAGGGGATAGGTTCCGGTGATTCATACAGTGGGAAAGAAGAGACGACTTCCTTTGAAGAAGAGACAGACATTCGTTACGAGAGTGAGGGGATAGGTTCCGGTGATTCATATAGTGGGAAAGAAGAGACGACTTCCTTTGAAGAAGAGACGGACACTCGTTACGAGAGTGAGGGGATAGGTTCCGGTGATTCATATAGTGGGAAAGAAGAGAGGACTTCCTTTGAATGTTCTGTGAAAGAAGAGACGACTTCCTTTGAAGAAGAGACGGACACTTCTTACGAGAGCGAGGAACTAGGTTCCGGTGATTCATACAGCGAGAAAGAAGAGACGACGTTCTTCGGAGGATCTGTGAAAGAAGAGACGACTTCCTATGAAGGTTATGCTGAGGGTAGCGAGTACTATGAGACTGCCCATGAGAGGGGTGAAGTTTCCGAATCGTGGGGACTGTTTTAAGAGTATTGACCCCGAGAGCTACTGCATGATTCAAATTAGACCTGTTTCATTCTGATATTTGTAGTAAATATATGGTTCAGATTGTTGAAGATGATAGAATGGTTTACTGAAGAGTAAACTCATATAGAATAGTTCAAACTTCAAAGTACGGAATCTTGGGGATAAGTGGGAGATTAGGCAAGGCTCAATGTAAATTTCGGATAGTTTTCTGGCGTTTCTTAAAAACATAGGCCATGTTTTCTTTCTCCTTTTTGTAGAGTTTTCTCTTGCTGAATAATATGCATATGTATCAGAAGGATTCATTTAAGCTGCAGATGAACAGAGATTGTTTATTAAGCAATAGAATTCTGATACTGTTCTTCAATTTTGTGATATGTATGCTGGAGCTTGCTGTGATATCTGAACTTGAGTACGAGAATAATAGTTAATCCATTGCTTATATAGGCAGAATGTTTTAACATTTTTGATCGTATGTTACATTTACGCAATCTAATGTTAAACATACCTTAATTGTCAGGGAAAATTTTCAGAGTTTCACCAAACAAAGTGAAATGAGTCCAACTTCAGGTTTTTACTGATGAATTGAATTGCGTATTAGAATCCACTTTCTGAGCATGCAGTTTATGAAGAGCCGAGAAGGGTTGAGAGGATGTGCAGGAGTGTGAGTCACTTTTAATTGGAACCTTCTCTATACCTATTCTCTGTTCTTTTAAGCAGATCTGGTGCATCAGGTTCAGAATGAATCAATATCTTTTTTTTGTCCCTATACGAAAACTCTGTTCGACTCTACAGAATTAATCCACTTTCAGCCTGCCATAGGAGAAGGCAAGCTTGTCTCAAGCATGACAACATAATTTCAGAACAACCTACTCTCTCCATACTGATAATGCAACTTATGTTATCTCGAGCCATATGCAAAGTATTATATTGAGATACTTAACATTTGGTATAGTCGATGTGGGACTATCTTTTCTAGTCTAAAGACAAAAAAAATACCAACAATATATATATATATATATATATATATATATATTTTTGAAGCAATGGGTAATTGGGGTGAGCTCGCCTCCACCGGGGCTCGAACTCCTGACCACTTGGGCCGCATGCATCTCTCTTAACCACTAGGCTACAGATCATTTGCTATATATATATATATATATATATATATATATATATATATATATATATATATATATATATATATATATATATATATATATATATATATATATATATATATATATATATATATATATCATCAAAGGACAAACGAGCTTCTAAACAAGCTACTAAACGAGCTCATAAATGAGTCAGCTCGCGAGATCAATCAAGCCGAGTACTTCTAAGCTTGAGCTCAGCTTGTTTACTAAACGAACTGAGCTCAAACGAGCTTTTATCGAGCAAGCTTCGAGCAGCTCGCGAACGGCTTGGCTCGTTTGCAGCCCTAGGTGTCACCAAACTGAGTCCATAGTCCACAGACCACACTCTATAATCTATAATGCTTCATGACAAGGGTCTTCTCCTCCCATAGCTTCTCTCTCTCCTTCGTCCCCCACTCACCCTCTAGTCTCCATATGTTCAGCTCCACATTCAAATGAAACGTAACTATAATTCAAACAAACCCCCGTATAAACAAACCCCCATATGAATATCTTAGCATATGAAAAAGTTTTCGTCGTAAGTGAAAATAACCAAACCAAACTTTCATCCTAAGTGAAAACATTAAACTATGCTAAACTAAACTAAACTAAACACAAGAAAACACAGTCTCAAACATATATGTTAAAAAAATTCAATGCCAACCATCAAGCCAGACATAGGAGTGCTATGTAATCACTAGAGGGTCTTACTACGAACATTGCAAAACTTTGGTGGGCCCACTCTCACTTCACAAAACGTGTGGACATAAAGTTTGAGGACGGTCCACTTGTCATACAAAGAAGGTATATACCTCCTTCTGTATCAAAATTTTATTACTACGAACAATATCAAGTCTACTCAAGTGATTCACATCTTGATTTTCTTGACCCAGTCCCTGGCTTATTGGCATATTGAAAATGAGTTCATTTTTGTTCACCCACCAAAACTAGGGTGTTTGTTCACCCTCCAACAAAAAGTTGACACGTGTCAAATTCTTTAGTCAAAACCATTTTGAATGTCTACAAAACCACTTCCAATGTGGTTGATGTTGAATGAATTTGAGATCAATTTTTTGTTGAAAGGTAAACAAACATCCTAGTTTTGATGGACGAACAAAAATAGACTCTATTGAAAGTTTTTTTTTTCCTGGCCTTCAACTCATTCATGTAGGACCGGATGACCGATGAATGGATTGGTGCGTGGTCTGGTGAGTAAAACATTTCTCAAAGTTGTAAATAAAGAACTAAGAGAAGGAAACCCTAAAAAAAACATTACAGTATGTCAAGGCACAACAAAATAGCAAGGCCCTATATAAATAAAAAAGAAATAATAAAACAAGGCCCACGTTTTGGCCCAAGCGGCCTGTCGATTCAAGAAAATGGAGCATTTTTAAAGCTACAGGTGCACTTTCGTAATTTCAGACCACGAGGGCTTTTATTCCGACGAGGAAAAACAAATAACATCACACTCCCACACAATTTCTCCTTTTATTTGTGGCTGGAAAGAAATCACAGTGCACTGCGCAATATTTCCGGTAAATTTTCAATCTTTCCCTTTAAATTTCCTTCCATTGTTTGTGCTGTGAATTGGTTGATTGATTGATTTTTTCCTTCTTTTTTGTTGGTGAGCTTTGAATTTGAAAATGCAATTTAGGGTTTACAGGTCAGAGATTTGAATTATTGGGGATTGCAAACGAATCACAACAGTATGGATTAGGGATGCAATGGATTGTAGATCTGGGTTGGGTCTTGGGGGACGAACAAGAAATCTGAGGGATTTTTAATGTCGAGATGGAGTTTGGACAATATATAGACCTAAACTCTAATATCAAATATTATATGAGACCCCATAACTAAATAATCCTTTTTTTTTTTTACCAAACCAGTTTGCTCTTGGCTTCTCTCTACGAGTAGAGGGTGAGGGGAGGAAGAGCAAACGTAGAGAAGAGCGACACTGGACAAAAAAAGGGAAACTAAATGGAAAAAATAGGTGTGAAAAAAAAACTATCGCCGTCTCCGTATAGTTTTAAGCATTCATAAAGCCGTCTTAAATAGGTGTGAAACAATTATAGGATATAACCATTGTTAAATAAAAAAATAAACATTCAAACTACCATTACTAATGGCGGTATAGTGGCCATCTCGCCCTTTCAGCAGTATGGTGGCCGTCTCGCCATTAGTAAAGGCGGTCTAGATGCCATCTCACCATTAGGTTTGGCAATCCTTGTGCTTATTATCGCCGTTAAGTTTGACGATTTGTATATTTGTCTGAATTTTAGGGAACTTATTACCCCTTCTCTAATATCACGAAACTTTGTTATCGTGGGCGTATTTTTCTGGAAAAAAAAAAAAATCCAAATAACGTGTAAAGTTGATTGTTCAACATTGCGATAAAATCAAAATAATTTGTTTAGGGGTGTCCGCGAAATATTTTTTTAACAGGTCCAACTTTTATATGGTAAACACATATGTTGTATATTGGCCGATACCAATCCGATATAGCCGATATGGTTTGGCATGTTCCTATCTGAAACCGACCGATAACGATACTCATCGATACCGACATTGGCGACCTCTTTCCTAGTCAATTCGGCAAAAAAAAATTGAACGAAAAAGACTAATACGCAAAGATGTAATCATAGTATGATTGTAAAATCATGTAAATGAAGAAAACTTATCTATCGTAGGTAAACCAATCATCAAGGGACAATACAGAAAATATTTAAAATTATACCTAAATGTCTAAAATATTTTTTTCTAAATTTATTAATAATTAATTGCTTTCTGATACCAAAAAAAATCGATATTCCGATCTGAAGCCGCCGATACTGCCGATACCACTGATCCCGATACTCGTAGGAAGGGTCCGATACCGATACTGCGAACCTTGATACAAACTTCATCCATTGCATAGGGTGTTGTAGGTAAATAGGAATGTTAGATGCCATATTTGTAATAATGTACTCTAATTTTGTGTAAATTAGTAAATATCTATGTTGCAAATATATTAATATGGGCACGTCGACGCGGACCCAGCACAAATTTTGGTGCCTGCTAGTTTATATTATACAACAACAGTTTTGAAGCATCCATGCTCCCTCGATAGATATTTTGAGTCTGGCATGTTCCTCTTAGGAATATGGGTATAGTCACGACCACGATTAGGCGGGGGAGGCGGCTAACTTCCTTGTGGAATGTGCATTATACGAGTAGAAGTAGTCCTCATAATTGATAGCTTCCATCCTCCTCGTATTACAAAATAAAATAATCAGTTAAAGTCCCACCTGAAAATAAACTTGCAATCACTGTAGATGAAATCCTAGAGAATACTTGATTGACTAAATTGAGTAATTTGAAGGAATGAAGTCAAAACTGATGCACAAGCTGATTGTGTTACATTATGCAGACAAAATGACAGGTAACTGTTTTCTTTCTCTATATGTTAGGCTTTGGCTAAAGTTTGGGATCTTTCCCCATCCTTCTTAAATTGATTATTTGAAGTACTATAGGAGGTCCTAGCCAGCTGGGGTCTCAAATCTGGGATGTGTTTCTCAACACCAGTTAAATGCTTTATACTCTTATGTCATATACATATTGCTATCCTCCTAATCCACTCTTGGGAGTGGCAGTGGAAAATTGAGACAGGATAACTTAGGGGAGGTTCTACGGTTCTACGTATTTCTATTAGTGAAAACTAGGAAAGCACAGACTACCAGAACTCAACACCTTACCTGTTTTCAAATGTGCATAATTATTTGATATGAATTAGAATTTTGACATGATGCGGACGCTCCAAAATGCACTAGTACATTTCAGCATTGTTACTCTCCTTTAGCAATGTCTATATTGCGTCGTACTTGTGTTAGTAATAACCCAGCACCATGTACTTTGAATATTTTTCATTTATACTTGTATTAATGCAAAATGTATTGCCAAAAGTTGTCCTTTCCTTTTCATGTTCCAGGCATAGTCCTTCTAATAACTATTTCAAGTTCTCTCACAGTAAATTAATATCATTATATAAATATGAATGTTCTTTAGAACCTTGAACACAGAATGGAAGTTTTCCACATGGACCACATTTATTACTTTTCTATATAAAATTTATCACTATACAAAGATATTAACGTATTGTCATCAAAATTCTATTTCTTTCAAGAAAATGCTAGAAGTTAATCTGCCTAGCACTTAGGACATTGTATAGTTGAGTTTTACAAACCAAATATGCCTAGGTTGCACAAAAACTCCTCTAGAGGACCCCATATGTGTTTGAATCCATGTCCTTAGGTTGCATAGATACTCTTCCAGGGGTAAGGGGACCATATGTGGCTCCAAATCCCTGCATCGATGCTATACTTCCTCGACCATCATATCATCAATGGCCCGTCCATATCCAAGTTACAAAGGTTCCAGAAAAATATCAGGAAGTGATTTGGCGCCAAACATAATCAAGATAAGAAAGTAACATTTCTTTTGCAGTGTTCTTTTTTTTCCTTCTAAAATTTTGGAACCTAGTTACTATCCATAGCGCGTGCACGCACACCCAATACAGTAGTTGATATATATATATATATATATATATATATATATATATATATATCTTATACAAAACACAAAGGTTTTTGAATCCTAGGGCTGACTGTGCCAAGATAAAGAGTAGTTGGGATTTAATCTTGGTGAATCAACGGTTGTGGATGAGCATTATTGAGAGTGGGGTTTTATGGGGAATCCAAAGAGTGGGGTTTGCACTCATAATGGTTGTGGATGAGCATTATTGAGAGTGGAGTTTTATGGGAAATGAGCATTATTGAGAGTGGGATTTTATGGGGAATCCAAAGAGTGGGGTTTGCACTCATAATGGTTGTGGATGAGCATTATTGAGAGTGGGTTTTATGGGGAATCCAAAGAAAATTCACATCCAGCAGTGGTTGGGATTTAATATTTTGATGGGGGCCTCATAATTATTATTGTTCGTTTAAAATTGGGGGTCCAAGATTTTGAGGGGGAATACCTTAAATGAACCGTGGGCACGGGTTATGACTAGTATATATATATATATATATATATATATATATATATATATATATATATAATTGTAGTCATGTTTAAATTTTCTAAAAAAATGCCACGTTCCATATCATATTGGCTCTGTATCCAGGTCCATGTCTGTATATATTAGGTGGAAACTAATCGAATGTTGAGGAGTTTACGAAGAAAAGGATAACCGCTTAGTTAGATGATACCTGCAGATATTCATCATTAGTATATCTATGATCAGCCTGGTACTTATTGATAATGCTGTGAATCAAAACAACTCTAGTTGGAGATCTTATTATGACTAATTTGTTGGACCGGATATTAGTGCCACTCATCCTGTACACTAGTTATATATTTGTTTGTATTTCTTTTGGCAACCACACTATAGAATCGCACACAATTTTGCCGTTCTTCTTTGATGAGTGGCTTGGATAGCTATTTGCTTCTTTGAGCCTCCTTTGGTAATGATATTCTTCTATCATTTCTCTTCCCTTGAAGCATGGGATGCCATATTGCAAAAGAAGAAAGTGGTATTACTTTGTCATTGTAGTTCAGTACTTCAGGTACTTCAACCATGTATCTTGGGGAGTTGTGATGCACATATGTGCACTAGAAGGGGGTCACTGTGGTGGATGAAACACGACAAAGTGGATGAAGGGACCTATGTCCAACTTCTTTTGGAAGTGCCTGAAATTTTATGTGGATACTTTTTATTGTGAATGTTTAGTACTTCGTGAAGATTCTTTATATCCTAGTCTTTATATCCTGGGGAGTTCATCATGTGGCACGACGACAGGACTTGTCGCTTGCATCCTTGAGGATGCTGGATCTAGTCGCAGAAACAACACCTCCATGTGTATGTGGATAAGGTTGCCTACATATACCCTTCCATATATTGCATAAGTTGGAGCCTCGTGGCATTGCAATGCTTTTTACTTGTGTGCATGGATATGGAGATGGACATGGACATGGAAAAATGGTGTCCATATACATATTGTGTCCGTCTATGTCGCATGAATACGGACATGGTGGATATGGGCACGATTTGGAGAAAAATACATGCATTTTCAAATAGGTACAACGATACTTATCTAGTTGCACGAGTACGAATATGAAGATGGTTTCAGATACGGTACAGAAATAAACATAATTTTGCCATGTCCTTGCAACATAGGTGTCCGTACTTGTAACAATTTTTGTATATGTGCAACATAGATAACCACTTATCGTACCTATCTGAAAGTGTGTAGCCCGTACCTGTATCGTGTCCTTTTGTTCATAGCCCTATTCGTGCCCCTTTTTTTGCAACACATCCCTTTACTGCAAGTCCATTTGGTTAGAGTGGAAGTTGGGCAGGCTATATACATTGGAAATTTACTTCATATTCTAAGAGGCTAGTTTTGGTTCTCTCTTAATGGTTAGGGCTTCTGTAATGCCAACATTTTTTTTAACTAGAGATCTTAAGCACTTGACATCAATGTTCTAAAAGATGCAAGGTGTACTTGAGGCACTAGGGTCCTAACTCCTATGGAGCCTATGCATGAGATGCACGACAAGGAGTGGGGGCTTCAATGAAGTGAGGCACATGATATGTGTGCCGAAAGGGTTTTATAAGTTACTATGTTGCACGGATATGGATAAGGACACTATACTAATATGGGATACAAATATTTTCAAATAGGTACACGAATACAAACATTTTCAAATAGGTACCCGAATACAAACACGGAGATGCACACGATGACACGACACCATTTTTTCACCATTCTCATGTCTGTGCAACATATACATAAGTTGGAAAGTTCTTAGTTTAATCAAATGATCTATATACTATTATGAATGACAATTACTTCGACCTTTTTAAGTCAAAAACTTCACGATGAGCGACAACAACAACAAAGGTTTGATACAAATTTTTTCGACCTTTTTAAGTCAAAAACTTCACGATGAGCGACAACAACAACAAAGGTTTGATAAAAATTTTTTGGGACCGACTGCTTGAATCCTTCTCTATCGTTTAATTTGTTAAGGGTCGTACCCTTTGTAATACTAACAAAAAATCATATCATTCTTTAAAACTCCAATTTATGCTCGTTTCGGCCTACCACTAGTCCTAGTGACTCCTTTAACTACTATCTTATTGTTCCTTTTTCGTAGAGTATCTATTTGTTGCGCATTCAAAAACTACCTAAGACGATTTTCTCTTCTTGTCTTCAGTTGATGTTACTTCTAACTTCCCACAAGTACACTTATTTTTTTTATCCATTCTTTGAATTCATTGACAACTCATCCATCTTAGCATTCTCATTTCTGCCACACTAATTTTCTTGACATGTTTTTTAATTACAAGACGATTTTCTCTTCTTGTCTTCAATTGATGTTACTTCTAACTTCCCACAAGTACACTTATTTTTTTTATCCATTCTTTGAATTCATTGCCTACTCATCCATCTTAGCATTCTCATTTCTGCCACACTAATTTTTATTTTCTAGACATGTTTTTTAATTACCCAACATTCTTATCGTTGTTTTTTAGAATCTTCTTTTTTCAACTTCAAAGGTATCTTCCAATCACAAAGTCCTCCATAAGCACTCCTAGGACCATCATGTTTTAATTCTATTCATGAAATCCTTCTCAATCTCTCTGCCATCAATCTAAGTACCAAAAACTATTCACTCCTAGGCATCTCTTGTTTATCTATATGCACTCAATCATTTCTCTTTGCCTTTTGTTTGAAGTTACATTTCATATATACGCTGGTAAGAAAATTGAGTTCTGTAGATTGCAAGTATGTCATCTATATCATGCAAATTCAAATATTTTCTATTGTCCTTGTTGAAACACTAGTCCCCTTTGGTACCTCCTTTTCTTCTTGTAATTTATCTGCTGCACTGCTGCTAATTGCTCTTTCTCGGTCCAGGCTTCTGGTATAGCTTGTTGTTGTGATTGCTTGCTTAGGGTAAAGGTGACGATGACACACAAGTATGCTAGAAACAGTTCGAATCCTGACCGCCATTTACAGGATTAGGAAATTGCTTTCTTTGGGTAGCTTATACTAGATTCAGAATTAAGGTAAAGAGTATGTTTCCAGTTTTCCCAGATTAAAATGGGTTATAATGTAAACAAGATGTTGAAAGCTACTCTGAAGCTATGTTATAAATGTGGGAATATACATTATTTTTTTCCGGATGCAAGAACAAACTTTTTTTTTGATGGAAGGATAAATATATTTTCAAGAATGTGTAATGAGGTTATGAGCTACCATGTTGAAGATGATGAATGAAATAGGCTTACTTTGTGTGAAGTTCTAATGAAAGATCTCATGCATAATTAGTTATATCTAATTGAATTTTGACGCATATGATGCTATTATGTTTTAACGAATATGTGGCAAAACCTAAACCCAACAATCTGTAGAAACATGTTAAATATAACTTGCAAGCTATAGCAACTTTATGGTTCTTCGTTATGTCATTGTCCTAATATCATCTGAAATAAAGTAAATACAGTAACATATAACTTATGTAATGAAGTCCTTGTTAGTTCCGGGGCTTGATCAAAGATGAAAAACTGATGCAATCGAGATCTGAGAGTCACACAAAACTTTGTAGTGATCAAACTCAAGATCTACGAAGATACAAAAAACCAAATAGCCAGATTACAATATGAAGGAGGGAAATAGAGAAGAGAAGATCTCTCGTTCTTCCTTGCAAACGTGTTGCAATTGGGACAGAACGAGTTACAATAATCTAGAGAAAGATGAGATGAAGAAAAGTTGCTGGGGTGTCAAAACACCGTTGCTCAAAGCAAGATTCGCCCCACACGAATTGCTTCCAGGAACCAGCAAGTTGAAGAACTTGTGGAACGCTCGAAGTCACCTCTGTTCTAACTCCTCGGATGGACTTGCAATGGCGGCAACAGCTCCCTCTCTCTCTCTCTCTTTTCTGACTTATAAAATTCGTAGTACTCCACAAAGGAGGCCAGAAGAGAGTATATATAGAGAGAGGGTGGAAACCCTAGCCGCCTCTTCAGTTATGGAAAGATTGAATCAAATCCCACAAAGATAGCAACGAACTTAATTCTCAAATTGAATCAGTCTTTCCATAACTGACTTGTAGCCTGCACAGTCAGCGGAGCCCTCCATACGGCAGCAGCAGCAGTAGCCTGGCCGCATGAGCCGCATGGACCGTATGAGCCGCATATGAGCCCATGAGCCCGAGTCCGAGCCCGAGCCTGAGTCCGAGTCCGAGACCGAGTCACTAAGCCCCCTTGGGGCTTAGCTCCAAATGGAATTAATCCAAGAGAATGACAAAAGCATTAATGCTTAATCCTTGGAGCCTTATTCTTACCTCCTAGTAAAATCACCCACATGGTTCCCTCCTTAGGGTCACCATCCCATGTGCATCTCTCAATAACACAACCAAGTATATATGTTGAGATAACTCATGGTGCATTTCCGATGTGGGACTAAACTTTTACAAGGCATGTTGAGAGCAAGCTCCCTCCATGTAAAGAAAGCACCAACAATCCCCCACATATCACAACATATATATGTGTCCAGGGTTGAGCGTTCTCCACAGTAACTGTCCATTTTGCATTAGGATAGATGTCGCTGACGACTTGAATCTTCCCGCATGGGTTAAATAACAATGTGATACAAGAATGGACTACGCCTTAAATTTTGCACCACAATTGTAGTTCTTTTCACTTACAAAGTGTAGTTACGTGTGCTTCTGGCTGCACATTAAAGGTCCTGTGCCAGCCTGGTTTCAGTGTATAATTTTGGGCGTCTACAAGTTTACCCTCAAGAGACGGCCTGATATCTCTTTTCATACATTATAAGTGAGTTCTTTATTAAAGAGACATGGCATGAAGCCTTGCGCTTCCTTGCGGTGCTACGCCGCTATGACATGGCCTGAAGCCGAGGCATTACCCCTACCTGGAAACCTCATCGTAGTGTCATACTACTGTAGCATGAGGTCTCAGCCTCTTTGTAGTGCCAATCTACTCAGCATGAAGCCTAAGGCTTCCTTGCGGTGTTACGCCGCAACGACATGGCTTGCAAGGCCGAGGCTTTACCCCTACCTGGGTACCTCATCGTGGTGTCGTGCCACTGTAATATGGGGCCATCCTCCCCTTTGTAGTGCTGTCTACAACTCTTTAATTACGTCATACAGCATTAGGCTACCTGCCTATTTGCGGTGCTACGCCTCTATGACTTGGCTTGCAAAGCCGAGGCATTACCCCAGACCTGAGAACCTCATGGTGGAGTCACCCCACTGTAGCATGGAGTTTCACTCCTTATAGTGCTGCTCTACCGTGCTTCCTGTAAAGCACACCAGGCATTCACTCTGCCTGAGAACTCATTAAGGCGTTTAAGCCAACCTTCCACAGGATCTGTTTTTTCCGCAGAAAATACATAGTAGACAACAGTGGTTATGGGTTCGTATCCCTTCCATGTTCCAGAGAACAAGTACCCACTATTACCTGATAGTTTCCCAGTCAGTGGTCCTCCTTTGAACCAAAAGTTAGATGTCTAGTAGATTTTTCTTTGAACTAATAGCATAAAACTTTATAGTAGGATTACAAAGACACACTATCAGAATGCCTTCAAGCCCATTTTACAAGCTGTGTCATCGACCAACTGGCGCTTGAGGCCCTTTGTGAACGGATCTGCCAGGTTCTCCTGACTCCGAACATTAATCACTGCAATTACACCTCTTTTGATAAGATCGTGTACTGTCCTGTGCTTCAACCGCACAGTCCTCTTCTTCCCGTTGAAGAGGTCATTTGATGCCACCGCCGCAGTCGCCTGGTTGTCACAGTATATCGGTATTGCCGGTATCTGAGCCCCAACCACTGGAAGATCATACATGAGCTCCCGAAGCCATTCTGCTTCATCTGTTGCAGTTTTAAGTGCATAGAATTCAGATTCCATGGAGGAACAAGAGAGTATAGTCTGATTCTTCGACTTCCACGATATAGCAGCTCCACCCAAGGAAAAGACATAGCCACCCGTGGATCTCTCGCTTTCCACCTCTGAACACCAGCTAGCATCACTGAAGCCTTCCACTACTGTCGGATACCCGTTGTAGTGCAGTGCATATGTCTGAGTCTTCTTGAGATATCTCATCAGCCGCTTCACAGCTTTCCAGTGCTCAATCCCTGGGTTGCTTGTGAACCGACTCAGCATTCCCACGGCAAAAGATATGTCAGGCCTTGTGGCAGTGGTTGCGTATATAAAACTTTCGATAATGCTAGAATACTCCAGCTGCCTGACGCTTTTCCTCGAGTTTGGCTTCAGCTTCTGATCACACCTGTATGGCGTATCGATCCCTGGAAGATCCTTATACCCATAGCGTGTGAGCATCTTCTCAATGTAGTGAGATTGTGACAGCGCTACTCCAGTGTCTGTCCGGATGATCTTTATGCCCAAGATGACATCTGCATCCCCCAAGTCCTTCATACTGAACTTGGTTGAGAGGAACTTCTTTGTCTCCGTGACACAGCCTATATCCGTCCCTAGGATTAGCATGTCGTCTACGTACAGACAAACGATGACTCCTCTTCCATCAGCGAACTTTGTGTAAACACATTTGTCCGTCTCGCTGACTCTGTAGCCGTTTGACCTAATAACTTTGTCAAACTTCTCATGCCACATCTTGGGAGCTTGCTTCAAACCATACAATGATTTCACCAACTTGCAGACTTTGTCTTCAAGACCTTTGACGACAAATCCATATGGTTGTTGCATGTAAATCTCTTCGGTCAGCTCCCCATTCAGGAATGCTGTCTTTACATCCATCTGATGTATCACCAACTTATGTATAGCTGCTAGAGCGATTAACATTCTGATGGTGGTCATCCGAGCTACTGGAGCGTACGTGTCAAAGTAGTCTATCCCCTGTTTCTGAGAAAATTTCTTGGCTACCAGCCTGGCCTTGAACTTGTTAATAGTTCCATCTGCCTTCATCTTCTTCTTGAAGATCCATTTACATCCGATGGGCTTTTCTCCTTCAGGTAGATCTACCAACACCCATGTGTTATTGGAGGTGATAGAGTCAAACTCGTCATTCACTGCCTCCTTCCAGAAGATAGCATCTCTGGTCTTCATCGCCTCATCATAGGTAAGCGGATCTGCTTCCACATGATAGGTGACAAAGTCATCTCCGAAGTCTTTAGGTCTCCTCGCTCGCTTTGCTGACGGCTCTGCGAGTTCTGGTACAAGAGTTGTTTCATCAACAACAGCTTCTTCTTGGACTACTGGCCCATATGAGATTTCAGTCTCATTTGCACCTACATCATTTTTCGGAATGTCCGAAAGAATAATGTTTTTGTCTTTTGCAAGCTTGTCTTCAAAGTATTCAGCATCGCGAGATTCGATGATATAATTTGACTCAATATCAAGAAATCTCCGAGCATCACTCTTCTCGGCATACCCCAAGAAGATCGCCTTCGTAGTCCTTGTCCCCAACTTCTGAATCTTCAGATCTGGGAGCTTCACATACGCCAGACACCCCCACACTCGAATGACATTCAAGTTTGGTCTGACTTTGAACCAGAGTTCATGAGGAGTTACGTCCGAAGTTGCATACGGCACTCTATTTAGAATAAAAGTGGCCGTCAATGCAGCTTCTCCCTAGTAGCATTTAGGAAGACCTGCGGTTAGCAGCATTGAGTTCATCATTTCTGTCAACGTTCTGTTCTTCCTCTCCGCTACTCCGTTAGATTGAGGAGAATACGGAGCAGTAGTCTCGTTTATGATTCCATGTTCTTTGCAGAACAATGTGAATTCATGAAACCTGTACTCCCCACCTCGATCACTTCTCAACCTCTTGACTTGTTGTCCAGTCTGCCGTTCAGCTTCGGCCCTGAACTCTCTGAACTTCTCGAAAGCTTCGTCTTTAGTCTTGAGCAAGTAGACGAACGCGTATTTTGAGAAGTCGATGAAGGTTATGAAATATTTCATCCCGGCCTTCGTAGAGAAATGTTTGAAGTCACAGATATCGGAGTGAACCAACTCCAGAAGATCTGTGCTTCGATTGATCCGATGAAAGGGTTTCCTTGTGACCTTTGTCTGAGCACATACTTCACACTTCTCTACCTTACCCCCACATTTGGAGATAAGTCCTAGACTGGACATTTTGCAACTGCATTAATGTCATTAAACTGGTTGACAAGCTGAATTTTAAACATTCCTTCAGTTTGATAGGCCTTCCCGAAGTATGTTCCCTTCTTGGACATCACCATCTGACCAGCATTGATGTCCATCCTCAAGCCTGCGTTGCAGAGCAGGCTCCCAGAGATTAGGTTCTTGGCAATCACCGGAACATGCTTCACACCTTGAAGCGTCAGAGTTTTTCCAGAAGTGAGTTTCAGCTCCACAGTCCCGATCCCCAGAACATCAGCTTGAGCCTGGTTCGCCATGACAACCTTCTCAGATATCGGCTGGTACATGACGAACCATTCCTTGCCAGAACAGACATGGCAAGTTGCACCAGTGTCTATCCACCAGTCAGAGTCAACCCCCATAGTTGTGACATGTGCGATCATAGCAACAATGTTAGAAACCAATGAAACCTTACTAGGCTCACCTTTCTCTGATTGTTTAGGCTTGGATCTGCATTCACTCTTGTAGTGGCCTTTCTTGCCACAATTGTAACAAGTCACGTGGGACTTGGTCTTCTGTTGCTTGAATGAAGGACCCTTCACTTTTAGATTAGTGAAGTCCTTCTTCTTGGGATGAGAAGCCGCCTGCATCCCCTTGGGATCTCTCGTCTGCATTAGATTGGCTTTAGCCAACTGTTTGGACAGAGTGTCCACCTTCTGTTGGGAACGCATCTCGTCCTCAACATGGATCTCTTGAAGTAGATCTCCCAAGCTAATGTCTAGCTTCTTTCTGAGCATCCTTGCATAGAAGGTACTCCATCCAACAGGAAGTTTTGAGACGATCCCTCCAACGACAAACTTGTCGGGAAGGGGCATCTCTTCGTCTTCCAGTTTCTGATGCAGCTTTAGAAATTCCTTCACCTGTGGCAACATGGACTTCTCATCCTCAAAGAGCAATTTCTGATATTTTTCAACCACAAACTTCTTGCTCCTGTTCCTATCTTCTTCATACAGTTTTTCCACAGACTCCCATATGTCTCTGGCAAATTCCTTCTTCGAGTAGGATTCTGCCAGGAAATCCTCCATAGCATTCAGGATGAGAAGCCTGCAGATGCTATTTTCCCTTCTCCATTTGGCCTGGAGTTTGGTAGCCGCATTGATTGCGGCAGTAGATCCAGTGTCTGGAACAGAAGGTTCTTCCTCCAACAGTACATGATCAACGTCTTTGAGTTGAAGAGTTAGATAAACCTTCCTCTTCCAGACTTGATAATGTTCTCCATCGAACTTTTCCAACTTGCAGTAGTCCGATTGGACGAGCGAAGCATTAATGTTTTCCATCTACAAGGATCTTGCTTTGAGATTGTTAGTCCCGGGGCTTGATCAAAGATGAAAAACTGATGCAATCGAGATCTGAGAGTCACACAAAACTTTGTAGTGATCAAACTCAAGATCTACGAAGATATAAAAAACCAAATAGCCAGATTACAATATGAAGGAGGGAAATAGAGAAGAGAAGATCTCTCGTTCTTCCTTGCAAACGTGTTACAATTGGGACAGAACGAGTTACAATAATTTAGAGAAAGATGAGATGAAGAAAAGTTGCTGGGGTGTCAAAATACCGTTGCTCAAAGCAAGATTCGCCCCACACGAATTGCTTCCAGGAACCAGCAAGTTGAAGAACTTGTGGAACGCTCGAAGTCACCTCTGTTCTGACTCCTCGGATGGACTTGCAATAGCGGCAGCAGCTCCCTCTCTCTCTCTCTCTCTCTCTCTCTCTCTTTTCTGACTTATAAAATTCGTAGTATTCTACAAAGGAGGCCAGAAGAGAGTATATATAGAGAGGGTAGAAATCCTAGCCGCCTCTTCAGTTATGGAAAGATTGAATCAAATCCCACAAAGATAGCAACGAACTTAATTCTCAAATTGAATCAGTCTTTCCATAACTGACTTGTAGCCTGCACAGTCAGCGGAGCCCTCCATGCGGCAGCAGCAGCATTAGCCTGGCCGCATGAGCTGCATGGACCGTATGAGCTGCATATGAGCCCATGAGCCCGAGTCCGAGCCCGAGCCCGAGTCCGAGTCGCTAAGCCCCTTTGGGGCTTAGCTCCAAATGGAATTAATCCAAGAGAATGACAAAAGCATTAATGCTTAATCCTTGGAGCCTTATTCTTACCTCCTAGTAAAATCACCCACATGGTTTCCTCCTTAGGGTCACCACCCCATGTGCATCTCTCAACAACACAACCAAGTATATATGTTGAGATAACTCATGGTGCATTTCCGATGTGGGACTAAACTTTTACAAGGCATGTTGAGAGCAAGCTCTCTCCATGTAAAGAAAGCACCAACAGTCCTTTACATACGACATAAAGTGCTAGGATGAAGTGTCCTAATACATTGATATTTGATACTACTATACAATTACATCTAACCATTATGACAATCTCAGGGATACCTGGCAGCATCTAGTATTTTTGAGTTAAATTTTGTCAATTAGTAGTTAACAGCAAGATGTCAGAAGTCAGAACCATCATTTGTTTACTTGCATATGCTTACCATAGGTAAAAACAAATGTATTTTACTTTTCATTTAGTCATGAAATTATTTTCACCTCTCAGTCTACCTTTGTTGCTTTAATTTAATCGTAGAGGATTGATGTCGGGTCGACAGTCGCTCGTGAAAGTTTTTTCAGATATTTTCTGGAGCTTTCTTATGCTCTATGGCCAACACTATTCTGATGGGAGAAGGCTTGGATAATGATGAGTCTATCTTTGTTGTACTTATTCTAACATTGTCACTCTTAATCTTATTTGGATAGTTTTGAGAGTGAAACATACATAGTTACGGCAAAGTTTAAAATTTTATGAAAAGATTCAAAAGAATCACTACGATTCTGATTTCGTATTGTGTTATCTGGTCCAACTGATTCTCAGTTCTCAAGTCTTTAGTTATTGAATAAATACTACTGCCTTCTTAGTGATGAGATCTGTATATCCTTTATTTTGTCTAAGGGTCTGCTTGGTAACGTTGTTTTCACCGGTTTTGGGGTGTTTTTGAACCGGTCGTTTATGAAAACCCCTGCTTGTTAATTTTTTTGAGGCACTGGTTTTGGTCGGTTCAAAAACCCTCCAAAACCGGTGTAATGTATTTTTGGGTGGCTTTATAAACACCCCAAATCGGTGGGTTTTGAGCGGCTCTATTTTTTTTATTCCATTTATATCCTCACAAAAATATATATACTTATAACTACTGATACCCTTCCCTATTTAATTTATTCGTGTAAAAAATTTTCAAAACCGCTCGTTAGTAAATTACCAAGCATGGATTGGATTGGTTTAAAAGCCGCTAATTAAAAACCATCCAAAACCGGACCCCTCATAACCGCTCATAACCGGTACTCTAAAAACACCTCATAACCGCTACCCCTACAATTGCCAAGCAGACCCTAATATGGATGTGTTCTAATTTATCAATTGTATGTGTTGCTGCTTCTGTGGATGAACTATGCTACTTTTGATTTGGTATCATCATAGAAGGACATTACATTATGTGATTTGCCCAATGACACTCAGTATGTATAAGAGACATATTAAGACTTAGTTTAATGTTAATTTTGTTGTTTACGAACTTGGAATTGTATAAATGCACACATCAAACCTATATCGTCCATGTGCATACAAACGTCAATCTGCTACCATATTGTCTTGTGTGAATAAAAACGTCATATCTTCTCATACCTTATTATGTGTAGCCGGTCCAACTGATCTCAAGTTAGATATATTATTTATATTGGAGAAGCACTACTGCATTTGAAGTTATGGTGCATCCTTGATATTTTGTACATATGAATATGCTATAATTGCTCAATTGTGTATGCTCAACTTGTATAGTTCTATGAATCATTTTTTTTAATATAATCAATTGTATGATATATTATATAACATTTATCCAATATATAAAATTTTAAGTTATGATTGCCCCCTTTACTCTTTCTAAAAATTTCTGGACAAAAGGTGTGCAAGGTGTTGATCTGATTCCACTGTGAGGTAAGGAATGGCCGCACATAAGATTGCACATGCTACCTTGAAGGGACCCAGTGTGGTGAAGGAGATCTGCATTGGCCTCACACTTGGCCTCTTTGCTGGCGGTCTCTGGAAGATGCATCACTGGAACGAACAAAGGAAGACAAGGGCCTTCTACGACATGCTCGAGAAGGGGGAGATCAGTGTTGTTGTTCCAGAAGAGTAACACTGTTGCTCTTCCAATTTCGCTTGATGGAGTGGTCTTTTTTTTTGGTACGAGTTAATTGTGGGTTTCCTCTTTCACGGTGTCATGTAATAATTTATGGAGCGCGTTGAAGCTTGAATAACTGTACGTTAATTGTTTCCAACCAAGTACCTGTAGAGAGCATAGAAGATTTAAACTAAACTGTTTCTCTATACAGATGGTATGAATTAAAAGCTGCCCAGAGTAAGATTGTGAAGTTTCCAGGCTTTTATAAGTCAAGTGCAGTTGGTTTTGGATATGTGCTTCATGGCCTCCAACAAATTCTAGGGTTGCATGTTTATGGGCTTGTGGTATATATTTTTGCATTTATTATAAAGCTAGCAAGCTTTGATTGTGCCCAAAATTGCTGACTATCTTTGCTTCAATTAGTGTTTTAGTGTTGTCACTTTTATATGCATAGCACTTGAGACTTCCAGTGCTAAATAAAAGTTTGATATTGTTGTTTTGCAAGATCTGTTGTATATATTTATATAACTTCTGGAAGTATAGCTCGCAACTCAGGGAAGTCTAGTCTTAAGTGCCACACTTTGGATAATGTCACATTTATCAATCATATACTAGTAGTGTACAAGCTAGTAATGTACATGCACTATGAGTCGATAGTCCGAAATATAGGTAAGAACATATAGGTAAGAACATATCGTTTCGGTTTTGGTAATGTACATATGTATTATGCCTCCCAACTCCGGTTTTGGTAATGTACATGCATTATGCCTCCCAACTCGAGAGGACCTTCTTTATTGAAGATTGGTGTTAAGTGGTTCTTCGTACGGCATCTTTTGACTTTTTTAGCACTTAGTTCAACCCTCAGATAAAAATACTAATAAGTTATTATATTGGAGATTCTTAAATACAAATGGGAAAATTTATGAAATGTCCAAAAACTAAAAAAGTTCCATAAAAAATCCACCGTTAAAAAAACTTTCATCGCGTGCCCAGAATTAGAGAAACTTATCCAAAGCGGGTTCCAAATGACCATTTTACCCTTCTAATTTATTCAAAGCACCCGCAAAACATACCCTTCAAAAAAAAAAAGATTTCGATTCTTCATCTTCTTCGTTACGCTGCTCACTTTCTATTCTTCCTCTTCTTCGATACGCTGCTCACTTTCGAATCTAGGTTTTCTTCTCCAAAATCTTTCCATATCAAAACGGAGGTCAAAACATCATTTTTTTGCGATTCTGAAATTTTGAAAGTCCGTCTAACGAAAAATCGGTTACTTTCAGGCTCCTCAGAAATACGCTCGTTTTGCGACAAACCGGGCCTCGTTTCGATCTCCCAGTCAAAAGTTATGGCTTTTCAAACTTTCAACTCGCCATTCTCCGTGGTAAAATCACGGAGAATGGCCATTTCTAGTGTTAAAACGCAGGAGAATAGTCATTCTCCGTACTAAATGACGGAGAATAGCCATTCTCCGTACTAAATGACGGAGAATGGTCATTATCCGTGTCAAAACCACGGAGAATTGCCATTCTCCGTGGTAAAATCACGGAGAATGGCCATTCTCCATGATATTAACACGGATAATAATCATTCTCCGTGATCTTTACACGGAGAATGGACATTCTCCGTCATTTTTTACAACGGAGAATGGTCATTCTCCGTCTTTTTCGACACGGAGAATGATCATTCTCCGTGACATTAACACGGAGAATGACCAATCTCGTGTTAACATGGAGGAGAATGGTCATTCTCCGTATTGAAAAAGACGAAGCATGACCATTCTCCGTGTTAAAACCACGGAGAATAGCTATTCTCCGTACTAAAATGACGGAGAATGGCCATTCTCCGTCACTTTACCACGGAGAATGGTCATTCTCCGTGATATTAACACGGATAATAATCATTCTCCGTGATCTTTACACGGAGAATGGACATTCTCCGTCATTTTTTACAACGGAGAATGGTCATTCTCCGTCTTTTTCGACACGGAGAATGGTCATTCTCCGTGATATTAACACGGAGAAGGACCAATCTCGTGTTAACATGGAGGAGAATGGTAATTCTCCGTATTGAAAAAGACGGAGAATGACCATTCTCCGTGTTAAAACTACGGAGAATAGCTATTCTCCGTACTAAAATGACAGAGAATGGTCATTCTCCGTCACTTTACCACGGAGAATGGCATTCTCCGTGTTAAAACCCATAGAAAATTGTCATTCTCCGTGGTTTTTAACACGGAGAATGCCATTCTCCGTTGTTTTTAAAACGGAGAATAGTCATTCTTCGTCATTCTAGCACGGAGAATGGTCATTCTCCGTGGTGGAGAATGGTCATTCTTCGTGGTGGAGAATGGTCATTCTTCGTGGTTTTAACACGGAGAATATTTTTTTTTTTTAGAAAATTTTTGTCAGGAATAAAGAGTTTCATTCTTCTTTCAAAACGATGATAATTCTTATGGAAAAGTAGAATAAAGATCTTCTCTCCACAATTGACCTAATCGTCGGAAAACTTCAAATGTCTCCACGATGAAGATGATGATGATGGTGATGATGATGACGAGCGATGATCTGAGTTCGACTGAAGAAAAGTACATCGAACTACGAACGATCTTTGCGATCTCTGCTGAAAATGAGAGCAATGAAATTCAGATTTCCCGTGAAGAAGAAGAAGACGGAAATCGTAATCCAGATCTGAGTTTTTTGAATTCAAATACATATAGATGACCAATTCGCACTGAGGGGTAGTTTCGGTATTATAAAAATAGCAGTTTTCAGCGGGTGGCATCTAAAAGGGAGTCTTGGAATATTTAACGTGAAAATACATAATTCTGGGTATTTCATAAAACTCATCCAGCGGGTGGGCATTTCATAAAAGCCCACCCCGAAATTGGGTTTCTCAGCAATTTCCAGAATACAAATAGTAAGTTATTCAATTAACTGAATATTTCTTTACCCACCCATCCATACGCGTGTCAACGGATGCTTATCGGTATAGATAGGGCAATATCCGTCCGTATCCGATTCGATATCCAAACGGATCTCTCTTTTGACACTTCGAATTCGTATCCGTCTAGTTTATCGGATATCGGATAATATCCAATCCGATTAGCTAAAAAATTCGAATGTTATTATTCGAATATCCGAAATCCAAAATCCGAAATATTAAAAATTTAGTTATTATTTGAATATCCGAAAACCAAATTCAATTGCTCTATTTGAGCCCTTTCGTCTTCTGTTAAAAATTTCAAGAATGCTCAAATGCTCAATTTGAATCGGTCATATATATATATATATATATATATATATATATATATATATATATATATATATATATATATATATATATATATATATATATATATATATGCAAATGACCTCTAGCCTAGTGGTTAAGAGAGATGCATGCGGCCCAAGTGGTCGGGAGTTCGAGCCTCAGTGGAGGCGAGTTCGCCACAAGTACCCATTGCTTCAAATATATATATATATATATATATATATATATATATATATATATATATATATATATATGAGCCCTTTCATCTTCTATTGTAAATTGTAATTAATATATATTACTACTACATATAAATTATATTATAATATAAAGGTAGAAAAATAATAAATGAATTGATTTATGTAAAAATCAGTTGAGAATAAAATCCTTTAATCTTCTCTAGTAATTAATATATATTATAAATTATACTATAATATATATATATATAATTTTAGATATTCTAAACCGATATCCGAATCCGATATATGAAATTTGTAATTTAATTAAAGTCGGATCGGATATTAAAGGATTCAAATACCTTAATATCCGAATTCGTATTGAAAAAAGATAATACCCGAAAAATATTCGGATATTCGAATCCTATATCCAAAATTTCGAATAATATCGAAAGTTCCGATACGAAATCGAATCGAATTCGAAATTTCGACAGGTCTACCCATCCACTAATCAACTGGGTTCATGCAGCCTCCCTGCCCCATTTTTAGTGAGTTGTCTAGACCTCGACAGCGCAATTTTAAAATATATTCAATATTCAAAATTTTAAATCATATCCAAAGTTCTAAAAACATATCTATGACAAATTTTAATTAAAATAAAATAAAATTATATTTAAACTAGTTTAATATAATTTAAATTCCTATCTAATTTTTTATAATCAATAAATTATTTAAAAAAATATGAAAATATGTATAATCTTATGTATTATTTTTGTTACGTCTCAATGGAATAATATTGAATATTGCTTTATTCTTCACTCGTAACGCATTATTGTTTATTTTACTTACTTAAATGCAAAGTAGCCCCATAGTATATAGTTTTGGAAAATGCTAAGTATACAACCAAATGTTTTCAGAAAATTCACTGTAGAGTAACGAATTTTAAAGAAATTACGGGGAGGATAACACGTTTTGCAAATTTCCAAATTAGAATACATTCCGACAGAGTGTCTGGCGGAAATTGGGCGCGCCCAATTTTCGCCAGACCATCTGTCGGAAATCGAGCGCCCATTACTATTTGTTTGCAGGCGCGGGTGGGGGCCAGCATTCGCAGCATTGGGGGCAGCATTCGCAGCATTCTTTGCAGAGCAGGCGCGGGGGGGGGGGGGGGGGGGGGGGGGCAGGGGGGCAGCATTGGGGGCAGCATTCGCAGCATTGGAGAACCCCCAAATTTGTTTGTATGCGTTTGAATGAGTGGGTGAAAGTGTGCAGCTTTATTGAAAAATAAAAAAGTCGAACACGTTGAAAAATGGGATGAAAGAGATGGGGTAGGGAAGTTATGTTATAAAGGATGTTCGTAATTTCTTCTCCAGGAACACATTCAGAAGAAGGGGAAGAAGAAGAGAAACAGAAGAGAAGAGAGAAGAACAAGCAGAGAAGAGGAGAAACAGAGAGACTAGGTAACATTTAGAGAGGTAAAAATATTTAAAAAAATGTAATTTTAATTTAATTTGTTTGTGTTTATTATCTTAGAATTTGGTATTAATAACAGATGGATCGTCGAAATGACAGACTTATTCCGGGAGGACCCACCACAGACGAGATTATCCAGCAACGTTTGAGTCATATCTCAAGATTAGTATTTTCTGGAAAGGTATACTTAATTTTAAATAAAAAATTATTATTTTGTATATTTTTGTTATTTTGTAGTAATAATGATAATTTTGTAGTAACTCAATTTTTTCTATAGTTATATGATTATCCTGGCGATATTCGAATGCGAGAGCATGGGACATGGCGGTATGAACCGAACGTTGGGTGTTAGAATTTAACTAGCGAACAATATGCTATGTTGGTCATATTCGAATTTAAATACGTTGACGAGATACAGTTTTTACGTCATGATAGAGATTTAATTTTAAGCCTAGTGGAACGTTGGTGGCCTGGCCGAAATACATTTCAATTACCAGTTGGTGAAATGACTATTACTTTAGCTGATGTAGCAAATATTATAGGATTACCTATTACGGGTGAACATATAATATTTAATGAGTCATTTTCAGCTGATAATGCAATTATGGAGTATCTAGGTATGGAGCCACCAAAATTAAAAGAAAAAAGCTTAGTCACATTTTCCTGGCTCCGTCGCAATTTTATGCATCTAGATCATATCGATGATGACGAAGAGGTATCTGTTGATGAAAATCGGGTATGTATCACCGATATTATTAATATTTCTCTCGTATCGCTGCTGCTAGTTTAGCACGTATTAATTTTTGCCATTTTTTTGCTATATGTTTAGGTGATTTCTTGCACAAGGGCCTACTTACTCGGCTTAATAAGTGCGGTTGTCTTTTCCGACTCATCAAATATGGTGAACTTACGTTATCTACCATTCTTGGAAGATTTGACCGCACTTACAAGTCATGCATGGGGAGCATCAATGTTGGCATATTTATACGCCTCCATGTCAGATTTTGTACGCGTGCTGGGAGATAATAAAATTATGAAAATTTTAAATGGATGCATGACTTTAATACAGGTATACAAATTATTACTCATTTTATTTAAAGTTATAATTTGTAGAATTGTATCAAGTTATTCTTTTGTTTAATAGGTCTGGTCCTACGAACATTTTCATATCGGGAGACCAGTTACCGGTATTGATTCCAATGCTGGTAAATTTCCGGTAGCTTTACGATGGGTTACAGATGTAGTAGATCCAGCTCATTGTGTTCACTCGAGTGCCCCCTATATCGGGGGCGGTTTGATACTCTAAAGCATACGGAGGTAAAATACGTTAATTAGTCATTAAATTTTTCAACATTTTTAATCTATTACTTATACTTTTTTCGAAATCGAATAGGTTATATGGCTACCTTATGTGCATGAGCGGTATGAATATGTTCCAGAAATACAAAGAACAGCTTATACCATGAGTCTTCATAGATATTATATAATATATCATGGAGACATCATATTTCATCCCGTCGATCGTGTTCTGCGGCAGTTTGGGATGAAACAGATTATTCCAGATGATCCACCATGTTTGAATCGTGGTAGAGCCAGTGCAGCTGTAAGAGCTAGAAAAATGATTCCCGGATGGAATTCTAGATTTGAGACACATGGTGTGGCAGAACTATCTGAGCCGATGTTAGAGTTAGAAGATGGTTAGTTTTCATCTCCTATTTGATTAAAATCATTATTGAATTATATGCTCATATTTGTTGAATTGGTGCAGCATTTGGGAGTAATGCATATAGAACTTGGTGGGGAGCCCCTCGTATAAGTAACAAATTATACTATCATGAGGAGCCTCGATTCCAACCACGAGCTCTAGACGATTCTAGTCTGCGTGAATTTAATCACCATATGATTGGGATGGTACGTATTGCTTAAGACTATCAAATCTTATATTTTTAAGTTTTTTTAGTCTGCACGTTTATAGTACTTACTTATGGCCTATCAAATCTTATATTTCAGGCTCCAAGTATTAAGCAAGCAATCGATAATCCAAATCCTGAAACATGGAGAATAAAACTTATTGAAATTTGGAATTATATGCAAGCGGATCCGACTGCCTCGAACCCTTCCATACTTATCCTTGACGACTATCCTGTAGGAGAGGTTGGCATTGTTAGACAGCGACATACACGTCCCCGACGGGATAGACACAATGTCACGCAACCTGAAGACCTCCCTGATAGTCCACCTCGACATGCTTACGAGGTCCCGCATCAACATGCCGAGGAGAGCTCGGCTCAATGGGGTGGCCAAGGGACATCTCAATGGGCCGACGTAGGGTCTTCTCAATGGGGTGGTCAAGGGACTTCTCAATGGGGTGGAGAAGGGACTTCTCAATGGGGTGGTCAAGGGACTTTTCAATGGGGTGGCGTGGAGACTTCTTAGTTATTTGCTCAAGGGACTTCTCAATGGGGACCAGAACCTACCTCTCAATGGGGACCAGAACCTACCTCTCAATGGGATAACATATTGCCCCCCGGAGTTCTTAGTTACACACAGATCATGACCACTCCATCAGCACCAATGCCTTCTCAACCTCAATGAGAGAAAAGTAGCATCAGTACTAATCACAGGTAAACATCCCTTTAAAAATCCATCAATGCATGCCTTAAAACATATAAAAATTCTTTCGAAACTATTACGTTCATTAGTCTTTATAAAACATCTGCTACCTGGATTTGTCTCGATAATTGTGGAAGCATATCGTTCAAGACCACCGTAAGCATCAATATAACTACCATTTATTTCAGATAAAGCAATTTCTCTAGCTTTCCAAGCTTTCGAATATTTGATACGTATTCGATGTTCTCTGTATATATCCTTCACAACATGCGATGGACTATACGACTGGTCATCTCTAATTTTATTAAATATCTTATTATTAATCCATAAAGTAGTAGCTAATGGATGACTACATGTTGTAAGTCCACATAAGCAAGTATGTCGATTTTCTAACGTAGTAATAACAAATGTCTCGCTATTACCAATAGATTTAGCGTATACCCTCCAATTACAACTAGATTCATTACATTTATATATAATCTTGTGAGCATTATTCAAAGTAGTCGAACAAACAAAATTATGCTTAATTGCTATGTCACTAATTAAACTTCTAAATTGAATACGATTTTCAAATTGTCTCCCAACAAATAATTCAGGAGTATCAACATTATCATCAATATTATCAAATACATCATCTATATTTTCAACTAAATCATCGCTACTGGAATCATTGTCATTACCTTCATCTACTGTATTTTCTTCTTCAATGGCAAAAATAACTTGATGAGAAGAACTAGGACCCGGACCCAAATTAGTAGTTTCATTATTAGGAGCACGTCTACTACTTATATGAGGGGGTGCTGGAGTAACAAAAATACTAATATACGGTGATGATACATTAATTTGAAGAATAAATGCCCATGCATGATCACTATTTAAATTTATACAATTAGAAGCAAAAATATGCACTAATATAAATTCATCAAAATCAATAGAAAATTGTTCAGTCAATAAATTAAGTAAACTACTAAACGTAATATTTCTATCCACTATAACAACTTCAGTTAAACCCCCTTCATAAGCTAACCCATTTAGGACGCCTCCAAGCGAGCATAGAAGAGTTATACTTTGACTCATGTTGGTAGGAAAAGAGCTTTTGTTAGATTATATTTGTAATATAAATATGGCCCATACCCATAAGCCCAAATGTAGACACTATATATATTGTACCAAACCCTAGCAATAAGAACAAGGCATTATTATTTCCTACATGGTATCAGAGCCTCCCGAAAAATCCTAGCCGCCAGACTCTACATCTCCCTTCCTCTCCCGGCTCCGACTGAGCCGTCCGCCGATCCCGCTTCCGCCGATCCGCGACGATCCGTCGATCCCACGCCATACGCGCCGCAGACCCGCCGCTGTACGTGAGAGCCCGGTCAGAACATCCAGCCCGGTCAGCTTTTGCTTGCTGGGTAAAAGCTTCGGCTTGTGAGCATCAACACAGCAGGCAAAGCAGCAAAAAAAAAAAAAACTCACCTGATCAGAAGCTTCGGCTTTAGCAAAGCCACTCCCTTCCAAAGCAAAGCAAAAGCTTTGGCTTTAGTTTTTTGGGATATTTTAAGTTTTTGGTTCAATGGCTTTGTAGTGCTGTCTACTTTTTCATATTTTAAGTTCTTTTTTTTTGGGATAGCGTTGAGTTAGGTGAGTATGATTTTTTGTACAAAAAAAAAAAAAAAATCTCACCGATCCCGGCGTCCGACTGCACCGGTCGTTCCCTACGCGCCTGACTGCGACAGATTCGTCGGAGTTGTACAAAATTTTGTACACCCGACATCCGCTCGTCCCTACGTGCCAGATTCGGTGCCCCTGATCGCGGCCGATTCGCCGCCGACCCCGTCCATCAGCGGCCTATTCGTCGGAGTTGTACAAAATTTTTGTACATCCGACATCCGCGATGGCAGATGATGCTGCGTCCAGCTACTCCGTCGCGACTGGCGGTGGCGGTGCACACAACCCAAATTATCCTAATCCGAAGAATCCATATTTTCTGAGTTCTGCTGATCAACCAGGAAATATCATTACTCCTATTGTTTTTCGTGGACCGAACTATGCTGAGTGGTCTCGGTCGATACGTCTCTCCCTGATCTCTAGGCGAAAGATCACTTTTCTGGAAGGTACTGAAGTCAAACCGGTTAATGATGCTAGCAAATTGCTTGATTGGAGATGCGTGCAAGCACTATTGGTTCAATGGGTTCTTAATACCATTGATCCATCTCTGAAGAAATCTTTGCCGTACTTTGAGGAGGTTTCTCCATTGTGGAACTTGTTGGAGAAAAGATTTGTTGTTAGCAATGGCACTCGAAAGCAACAAATTAAGGTGGCTTTGGCTGAGTGTAAACAAACGGCTTCGATGTCTGTGGAAACCTACTTTGGAAATTTGCAGTCTTTGTGGGATGAACAAGCTGCGTATTTCCTATTGCCTACTTGTACCTGTGGTGAACTTGCTGCAAAGCTACAGGCTATGAGGGATGAAGACCACTTTTAGGACTTCATGTATGATTTGAATGCTAAGTTGTATGGTCATACCCGATCTAATCTTCTGGCTCAGGATCCTCAGCCAAGTTTAGATCGGGCATACCAGGCAGTCCGTGAGGAGGAGGATATGCAAAAATCTCAGGTCCAATCCGCTGCTGAGGAGGTGTTGGCACTGACTATCAAGACTTCACCTCGTCTGTCTACTACTTCTAATAGTAGCACCTCAGATTCCAGAGACAAATCAGGTATCATCTGTACTCATTGCAAGAAAATAGGTCATGATGTTACCACTTGCTTTGCCAAGATTGGATATCCAGAGTGGTGGGAGACTCGTTCTCGGCGTGAGGGCGGACGTGGTGCTAGCAGTAGCAGAGGCCCGGCACGACAGCAGCGACGTAATGGGGGACGCGGTACTGGTGGCGCAGGGGTTGTTCATCATGTCGCCGCTGCTTGTCATGGTGTCCCTGCTGGTCTTGCTGGGAGTTCGACAGACATGATGCATGGAGGGTATCCTTCGCCACTCTCAGGTGAACAATGGCAGAAACTGATGAGCTTGCTGGGTAACGACAATCCTTCCAAACCTGGTTCCTCAAACTCTGTCCGTCTGATGGGTAAGAATTCTTCTGTTCCTTGGATATTCGATACTGGGGCTACTCTTCATGCGATAGGCTCTCGTGACTGTTTAGTTGATTGCTTTGAGGGCCCGGTCTGTCCTGTGATTTTGCCTGATGGGAGCACTATTGAGGCTGTTCTGAGAGGCAAAGTACTTTTGACTGCTTCGTTGGTGTTGACGGATGTTCTTTACGTTCCGGCATTGACTTGCAATTTGATCTCTGTCTCACAATTGATTGGTGCCAGAAATTGTGATATGTTATTTACTTCTGATTTGTGTTTTGTTCAGGACCGAAGTACGAGGACGGTGATTGGAGCAGGTGAACAACGGGGTGGACTTTACTTCTTGGGGGAGGTACCAGCTTCTTTGACTTCGGTGATCCTGGCATACAGAGAGGGTGATTCCGAGGTTTGGCATAGTAGACTGGGGCATCCTTCAGATAAAGTAATGCAGACTTTACATTTTCTCTCTGGTAGTAGTGTGTTTTCTCATAAGGCTTGTGATATTTGTCATCAAGCTAAACAGACTCGTGATGCTTTTCCTGATAGTAGTAATCGTGCTTTGAGATGCTTTGAACTTATCCACTGTGATCTGTGGGGACCATATCGTGTTCCGTCATCTAATGGGGCACGATATTTTTTGACTTTGGTGGATGATTTTTCTAGAGCTGTTTGGGTTATTTTATTGACGGATAAGTGTGCTGTTTATTCTATGTTCCTTAAATTCATTGCTATGGTGAAGCGTCAGTTTAGGGCTGATATACGTCGTGTACGGAGTGACAATGGCACTGAATTTAATTGTTTACGAGATTATTTTTCATCTCAAGGTATATTGTTCCAAACATCCTGTGTTGGGACACCTCAACAGAATGGAAGGGTGGAGAGAAAACATCGACATATCTTAAATGTAGCCAGGGCATTGAGATTTCAGGGTTCTCTTTCCGTAAATTTTTGGGGAGAATGTGTTCTGGCTGCATGTTATTTGATAAATAGAACCCCTTCTAGTATCTTGCATTTTAAGTCTCCTTATGAAGTTTTATATGGTTCGGCTCCTTCGTATGATCATCTACGTATTTTTGGTTGTCTGTGCTATGCGTATGATTTGAAATCCTGACATGATAAATTTGCTAGCAGGAGCAGAAAATGTATCTTTGTTGGGTATCCACTTGATAAAAAGGGATGGAAACTGTATGATTTGGAGACTGGTGAATTTTTTGTGTCCCGTGATGTTACCTTTTATGAAAAAGAATTTCCTGGGTGTGGCTCTGCTAGCGAGATGTCTTCTGCGACACGCCATACATCTGCGACACGCCATACATCTGTTGAGGTGCCGGGAGACGATATAGAGGCTTTTGGGATGGTGCCAGCTACGGTTGCTGAAAACGGAGTGGTTGATGGTGGCTCGACACCGAGTGGCGAGGATGCACAGGTAGATGCAGAAGTATTGACAGGAGAGTCCGTTGGGGGTGATGCGGATACTACTGATAATACAGGGGATACAGTGTTGCCAGAGGTGCCCGACGAGATAGTATTGGGAAGAGGAATGAGAAAGAAATCACAGCCAGCACGATTACAAGATTTTGTGACGAATGCTGTTCGAAGTAAAAGTCCCCCCATTCACCACAGTTCATCTGTTTCCGTCACTTCCTCAGGTACTTCGTATCCTCTAACACAATTTCTAAGTTATGACATATTTACTGCTGGACACAGAAATTTTCTTGCAGCTATCACTGCAGGTGTTGAGCCTACTTCATATCGCCATGCCTCGCGAGATTCGGGATGGCGTGCGGCTATGCAAACTGAAATACAGGCTCTGGAAGATAATGGGACTTGGAGTATTGTCGATTTGCCTCCTGGGAAGAAAGCATTGGGAAGTAGATGGGTGTACAAAATAAAGTACAACTCCGACGGCAGTGTTGAGCGCTTAAAGGCACGACTGGTTGTGTTTGGTAATCATCAGGTTGAGGGAATCGACTATTCAGAGACATTTGCCCCGGTAATTAAGATGCCTACAGTGCGGACGTTCTTGGCTGTTGCAGCCGTGAGAGGCTGGACTTTACACCAGATGGATGTGCACAATGCTTTTCTTCATGGAGATTTGACAGAAGAAGTGTATATGAAGTTGCCGCCAGGTTTTTCGCATAGTGAACCTAACAAAGTGTGTCGCCTGCGTAAGTCTCTATATGGATTGAAACAGGCACCACGTTGTTGGTTTGCTAAGCTTACTGCTTCCCTGATATCCTATGGATTTATTCAATCTCATTCCGATTATTCCCTTTTCTCTCTTTTTAAAGGGAAGGTAGAGTTGCATGTTTTGATCTATGTGGATGATATGATTGTGTCTGGTAATGACTCAGGTGCTTTAGATGCTTTTAAAAAGTACCTTAGTTCTTGCTTTCACATGAAGGACCTTGGTGTGTTAAAGTACTTTCTTGGCATAGAGGTGGCTCGGAGTGCAGAAGGAATTTCCTTGTGTCAAAGAAAGTATGCTTTGGACATAATTTCAGAATGCGGCTTGATGGGATCTCGACCTGCTGGCTTTCCCATGGAGCCCAATCACAAGCTGGCAGAATCGACTAGTCCAAAGATGGCGGATGCAGAGCCTTATCGGAGGCTGGTTGGGAGGTTGATTTATCTATCATTTACTCTTCCTGACTTAGCCTATGTTGTGCATATCTTGTCTCAATTTTTACAGGAGCCTCGCCAAGATCATTGGCATGCTGCTTTGAGAGTTGTCAGATATCTCAAACATGCCCCGGGACAGGGTATTCTTTTGAAAGCTGATTGTGATCTCCGTCTTTATGGTTGGTGTGATTCCGACTGGGCCAGTTGTCCCTTGACTCGCCGCTCTGTTACAGGCTGGTTGGTGTTTCTGGGGGGTCTCCTATTTCTTGGAAGACCAAGAAGCAACCAACTGTTTCTCGATCTTCCGCTGAAGCTGAATACCGATCTCTCGCTGCGCTTGTTTGTGAGTTGAAATGGTTGAAGGAGTTATTGGTGTGTTTGGACGTTCGCCAGGAGTCTGCTATGTCGGTGTATTGTGACAGTCAGTCAGCCCTGCACCTGGCTCAGAACCCGGTGTTTCATGAGCGCAGTAAGCATATTGAGGTGGATTTGTATTTTGTTCGCGATGCTATTAGAGATGGCACTGTTATAGCCTCGCATGTTCCTACTTCTACTCAACTGGCTGATATCTTCACTAAGCCCCTTGGAAAGCATGTGTTTGATTCTTTCCTTCCCAAGTTGGGCATTTGTGACTTGCATGCTCCAACTTGAGGGGGGGTGTTAGATTATATTTGTAATGTAAATATGGCCCATACCCATAAGCCCAAATGTAGACACTATATATATTGTACCAAACCCTAGCAATAAGAACAAGGCATTATTATTTCCTACAGCTTTCTACTTCTTCCGAAAGAAATGGGAAATAGAAGAGGAAGATAGGAGCCTTCTACTTCTGAAAGAAATGGGAGATGAAGAGGAAGGTGAAAAAATTGATAGGGAGACTATCAATTTATAAGAATAAGAGCCGTTGTAAAAGATATAACCGTTGGAGTAAAATCGTTGGAGTAAAATTTATAGCCGTTAGAATAAAGTTTATAGCCGTTCGTACAGCCGTTGGGTGAAAAAAAAATCCAAAATACTAAACACCAAACCAAACCGAGCCTGCGCTGCGCCACGCGTCCTTAGGCGCTCGATTTCCGACAGTTGGTCTGGCGGAAATTGGGCGCGCCCAATTTCCGCCAGACCCTTTGTCGGAATGTATTCTAATTTGGAAATTTGTAAAACTTGTTATCCTCCCCGCAATTTCTTTAAAATTCGTTACTCTACAGTAAATTTTCTGAAATGTTTTCAACATTTTTACAACCTCTCTCATCCACCCTTACACATGGGTCCCACCGGGTCCCATCTTGCCTCTCACTTTTTCTGCTACATGGGCTCCACCCGACTCTACCACTTTTTCTCCTCCTTCAATCGAAGTCCGACACGTAACGGTTGTAAGAAAGTTGTAAACCTCTAGTTGTAGGCAAAGCAAAGCTCTATAGTTTTTGATGGGATAACATTAAAATGTCGTATACAACTTTGACAAATGGTAATGGTTACAAATCTTTTATCAACACACTGAAGCATCTTGAGCTCGGCACAATCAAGATTATCGTGTCTACATATTTTTTTTGTCATACCTATCTTCTTTTTTTCTTTCAATCTTTCTTCCTTTAATGACTGGGAAAGAGAACCCCACTCTCAGTATTGGACCTGCCAAAAAGATGAGAGTCTGATAGATAACGGTACTGGCCTAATCATATCTGAAATTGTTCAATAGCAAAATCTTGCAAATGTTAAATCTACTGATAGCTTTCTTATGCTTCAATATCTAACAATTATCCTTCATGTTTAATGCTTTGTTTGCAATTCGGCAAACAGAAAAAATTCAGAACGGCAAAAGTACGAGTATAAATCGACACAATATAAGTAAAATACGGTCAAAAATTCGTCTAACGAAAAACATTCGGATCAGATTTAATTCGTATTTAGTACGTTTCATATGAACCAATTCGGCACTAAAAATTCGGCATATATATAGGGCCCATCCACCTCTACTCCTTCATAAACAAGAGTTCAGTGTGAGAATAAAAAGATGTTGGATGATAAAAAATCGAAATATTTTTTTTTGATTGTTGCAAGCAATATGTGCAAAGACTCTTGGGTTTCTTTTTTTTTTTTGTTACTGTGAGACTTTTTCTTCTTTTCTTTTGATAATTTTTTAGAATTGTGCCGGTCTTAATATCTAATAGCAGCAAGAGTCAAGAAAGTTAAGACTGTTGGGTTTCTTGGTAACATTTTTTTGGCCAAATTTATTTAAAATTCGTACGGTACGCGTTTAAAACGCCACATGCTTAAAATTTGCGTACAAATTCGAATTTTTTAAAAGTACGTAAGTATTATACGTTTATGTAAGATACGGAAAAATTTGCGTATAATACGAGTTTTATTCGGGTGATTGTTTATAAGGGTTTAATGTACTGGGGATGGACCATCATTTGCGGATGATGTGGCAGTGGACGACAATGGCAATGCATATGTTACTGACGTAAAAGGAAGTAAAATATGGAAGGGGGAATCGAATGGCGACCTGCTGTCAGTTATAAGAAGTCCCGTCTTCGTCCAGAGGAAGGAATGGTACTCCAACTTCTCAATGGGATCGTGCATCACCCAAACGGCTTCCTCCTCGTCATACACACCGGCAGCGGTTCTGTTCAAAGTTGATACTTCTAGTGAGGAGGTGAGCGTGGTTGAAGTTGAAGGCTCTCTCCTCATGGGAGACGGTCTGGAGCTCGTGTCCCCAATCAAGATAGTCAGGGACGGAGCCAGAATTTTGGAGTATGATGGACTAGCTAATAGTATTATTATAAGGTTCTAAAAATTTATACAAAAAATTTGGCAGCATTTTTCTTGTAAATTCGATGATTCAAAATATGTGATAGACTAACACAATTGTCTTGTAAATTCGATGATTCTAGGACTTTTGTTCCGTATTCACAATTGCCAGTTTAGGAAAGACAAATGCATATAGAGCAGCTCGGTAGTAAATTCGATGATTCAAAATCGGTCATAGACTAACAAAGTATCGGCAAAATGCTGTCCAAGTTGCAAATAACAGCAGATACATGAAATAAGAAGAGTAAAAAAAAAAGGCTAAATGGAAAGGAGCACATAATTTAAAAATAAAAACATGAAAGGAACATCAAGATATGTTCTGTATCTTGCTACAATATAAAGCATGTTAACCAAGTATCAAGTATGCATGTGTTTGCTTGTATACCAGTTGACCATATTATACCAAAGTAATTTTCTAGCAATCTTTCAATATAAAAAATTCTCTTGCAAATTTACAATATTTTGCACTGGGCTACAGCCCAGTGCACCTATATATCATGTGGCTCCGCCCTCGTCGCCGCCACCCGTCCTTCTGCCAGGTTGGTCGAGAGTTCTGATGACTGGAAGACGGCCATCGTAACAGGAACGTATTCTGGTCCTTTACACCGTGTTGCCACTTCGGCTACGGTGAAGGACGGTAAGGTGTATATCAGCCATCTCCTTGGAGGGGGGGCTCAAGACGAGGACCCATGTCATATCTGAGGCAGTTTTCTCTCCTTTGAGCCCAAAGTGAGAAGGGCCCCTGGGGAAGGCCATGCGCTTGAATGTGCTGTTCAATATGAAGTTCAAATTTGCAGTTGTGGGTGCGAAAAGAGCACTTGTCACTGTACTTCGCGCATACATTATCAGGTTGACAGCCGGTTTGCAAACATTGATCTCTTCTCTGCAGTCTTTTTCCTTTCCCCAATTTGACTAAACTCTCAATTGAACATATACGCTGATGAACTTGCTTATAACTCATAACTATGGAGAAGATTTCTGAGACAAATTGTGGTCAATGTGGAGCACATTGAAGTATTCACTTTCCTTTCCAAATTCCTTGACATTGCCAAACATCGAAAAGGAAAAACAATAGGAATTAAAGTTTTCCAAAGGAAAGGAAATGACAAGGAATTGATTTCCTTTCCCTTCCATTCCGCGAACCAAACGAGGCCTAAGAACAAAGTGGTAGCATCATTCAGCATGTAGATGATCAGTACATCGAAGTTGGTATCTAATAAAAGAAACCATTATTAAAACAGTAAAATTGCGTAACATCTTGATTCAATTCTGCCAACTGCTGCTCCAGAGGACCATTATGAAATCTCCGATCAGCTTCGGCCGGAAGACCAGCGTGTCCCGAGACCCATCTCGTCGTCGCTAGACCTCCTGAGCAATCCCTACGGCCACTCGAATAGCCAACAAAATGTCTCGAAAGAAACTAGCTCAACCGTGCGAAGAAGATCACTGTCGACGGAGGAAGTCGTCAGAGTCTCCGCAGCGCACTTCATCCAATTGTCCGCCCTCGTATCGGGACATCCTTTGAAGCTCAGGCTCCCTTTCGGGCTGTCTTACTCCGCTCTCACGGGCGATGAGGTCAGGAACGTCGAGCTCGCGAGCCTTCTCATGGCCGCAGCTGAGAAGGTGAGCACCAAACAACTCGACCGGGCGAACAGTTTGCACAAGCAATCCCGGTCCAGAGAGTCTACTACTACTTTGCCGAGGCGCTGCAGGAGAGGGTGGACAGAGAGATCGGAAAGCTGACGCCGCCGCCGACGGAAGGGTCGACGAACAGGACGGAAATCAAGTCGGCGGAAGACGTCATCAAAGGGATGCTGACGAACCACTCGGTGTTTGTAAACGTGAACGAAATCCTTCCCTTCACGCCGGTCTCGAACTTCACTTCCGTCGAGGCCATCCTGGACAATGTAGCCTCGGCGAGGAGGATCCACATAATCGACCTCTCCTTCAAGCACGGCATGCAGTGGACTGTGCTGATGCAGGCCCTGGCGGCGAGGCACCACGCGTGCCCCGTCGATTCGGTCAAGATCAGCGCCGTGGGAGGGAGCGGGGAGCTGATCACCATGATCGGCAGGCAGCTCTCGAGCTTCGCCGGCACGATGGGCCTGCGCTTCGAGTTCGGGATGGTGATCGTGGCCGACCTGGAGGACTTGAAGCCCTGATGGGGAAGAAGGACGTGGACCGGTTTCTGATCGAGGCGGGCTTCTTCTCGGAGGGGATAAAGTGCCCCCTCGCCACGGAGGGGAGCGAGAGGGTGGTCCGGCACGTGGGGCTGAAGCTGTGGAGGTCGTTCTTCACGAGGTTCGGCTTCGCGGAGCTGCAGCTGAGCGACCGGTCGATATACCAGGCCAGCCTTCTTGTCGACCACTACCTCAAGGATGGCTCGTGCACTTTGGAGAGGAATGGGTTACTCCTTGACGACCGGATGGAAGGGCACACCACTGCACTTAGTTTCGGCTTGGAAGTTTCAGGAGTAAGAAGACGAAGACGAGATGCAATGTACTGTGTTCTGCGTGCATTATTATATATGGAGCTGCTATGTTGTCCACGGTTTGTGGATGTGCCTACGTGACGGCCTTCTATAGACTTCCTGACCGAAAATATAAAGAGGTGGGATCCGATAATAACAAGGGCTAATAGTTGGCTACCAAGTGGCCCTGTGGTCAAGCCTCAGAAATCCTGGACAAAATATAATTTCCACTCTTTCCTTATTATATATCATGTATATATGCTGGAAAATTTCTACTTAATATTGTTGGTAATGCTCGAGAGGTCGCATAGTTGTTTCAATCTTCATCATATCTGATGGTACAACTATGCCACTATATATTTCTAGCATCTTGAAGCAAAAGGTGGCCACCTCGGATGATTTTTTCGAAGAACAAAATCAATAACAAAAAGAAAAAAAGAAAACTATTGCATCAACCTACTATTCGTAATTTCGTACAAGAAGATGGATACGGACCTAGTCCTGACGGTCTTGTGGAGTTGTATGTGATGTTCCGCTCCACGCGAGACATTTGATTGACTTGTTGGATGCAATCAGAATGTTGGACTGTGACTCCGGTTGGAAATTAGAAGAATTGAGACTAATGTAGTCTCTCTTAGCTGGCTAGACGGAATGGATATTGGAACGTGGCTCGCTGGTGGAGCTATGTTTAGTGGAAACGTGTGCGATCGGAATTAGAAGACCCTTTTTATGCAAGTGAGTGGAAATGTCCTTCCTCCTCCTTACTCCTTCATGCCTAATAAAATGGAGTAATATAATGCTATGAATTGTCCTTAAATGTCCCATGTTTTAGTTGTTGGATAATAAAGATACTTACGTTGCCTGAGAATGAATCGATAATGCCCCTTGTGCTTAACGTTGCCGGAACAAGTAGAACACTTAAATAAGATGTCTTGTGAATGATAGAATAAGAAATGAACTGGCTATGCTATCGACCAAATGAACCGAATGAAACACTGAATTATGTTTACTCTATGTAACTGTCGCAAAGATGTGAAATACTGCATGTTTTCTTATAAGCAATGAAATGAATGATATTGCCCCTATGAAATGAAATGCTACTTGTCCCTTGAGAATTGAATGATGTGATAAAGTTGCAATAAGAAATGATGAGGCTTGGGATCGTTGAGATCACCAAGTGAAATGATGGTAATGTTGAAAATGAATAAGTCATTGAACATGACTTAAATGATGCACTGTTGTCTTTACTTCCTTTTATTATTTTACCATACGATTATGTTCACAATCGAGTCGGACACGCATTTGCATGGTCATGGATAACTTGTATACAAGGTTTGAGATGTAATTTTTTCGAATCGGTACCCGAGACGTTAGGAAACCGATTCGGCCCAGAGAGAAATAATGATGAGTGCTTTGGGAGCACGGATAATGGGAGGCAGCATAGAGGCTCGCTACCTACTATGGTGTCATCGCATTATCTTGAAGTAAAAATGAAAAGAGTCCATATGGTTTAACAATGCCAGTGACTATGTAGTCAGGATGTACGCTAATGAATGTTTTATGCAGGCAGAGTAAGTATATCTGCTAACCTGTATTTGATGCAGGTACGAGGAGTCGGCTATCGGTAAGAAATCGCTTAAATGTGAGATATTCAATATATATGTTGGTTTATCTTGCCTGCTTAACATGCTAAATAAAATGATGCGGTGATGTTGCCTTTCAATATGAGAACCTGCCTAACATGTGTAATTGCTACAATGTTGCCTTATTACAAACACTGCTCAAATATAACATACATGCAAAACGATGCTTTCTATGAGAATTGTCATAACATGTTTAAGATGTTAATGCCAACGATGCCTCAATGATGTCTTTCATGATTACACCAATTATGCTATAATGATGCCTTCACATGACTACTGCTAAGAACATGTTTACATGTTTTACTATGATTATTTTTCATGAACTGTAAACTGATGCTAGGTCCCAACTAGAAAGATCACTCTAATGAATGCCTGCTAAAATTGACCACTTAGTGTTGTCACGCCCCGCTCCCGTAGGAGCGATCGTCCTCGCTAAGGCGTGATGCCGCACGAGCCTAGGTTGCGCTCGTGCAAGGCGGATTCCATAACGGTCGATTTCAGCGGCTGCGACGGGGTCGTCACACAGAAGTCCCAAACAGAGACATTGAATAATGGCAGCAGAATTTGAAGCAAAACACAAGTCATTACAAAACACTCTTTTTATTGATATTGAAACAAAGGTTACAATGGGGCGCAAGGCCAAGATTACAAGTCTCTCAAGCTCACTCATCTCAGATTACAAGTCACTCAGCTCTCTTTCATCTGTCAATTATAATTCTTGAGCCAGCGGATGCTACGGAAGGCGACGTCCATACATTATGTCCCGTATAAGTCTTTAATCCATGCGGCCGCATGCTTCGAATCGCCAAGGAACTTCGTGCCTCGACGCATCCAAGCGAACTCCGCGCCACGAGCTTCTACCTGCGCCTGCACATGTAAACTATGTGGGTGTCAGTACTCAACTGTACTGGTAGAATGAGCTCCTCGCCCACCCATATAAAATCGACACGTTATTTTACTTTGTGCAACATAGTCCCTTCTTATCAATTGTCTTTCTACTCTTGCCTTAGGATCAGTTTTAGGACAGACGCCTTGGCCTATTTCGTGTTTCAAGACCATCTCGTGCTTGCAACATCGACGTTACCCTATCAAGTCATGTTTGCCTTACAACACTTAATCAGAGACGCAACTACATGATTAGGCTCCATTTCTATGTGATCGTGCTAGGAATCCATCGTGTCGTGCCTCACAACTCAGGGTGACTAAACCATATCGCCGCCTCGCGGCCCTTGCTACTTTGATCACCAACTGACCCAATTAAGACTTGTGAATGTTAGTGTCACTCAACCAACTTTGCCTTGCGGCGGTTTTCCGACTTAAACTCAAACAACTCAACCAACTTATGCAATTTATATGCCGACAACTCAAGACTCGACGTCACATCTCGTGCCGAAGCACGTCGCCTATGTTGTAGCCATTCTTAAGCCCAAACATTTGTATTCTAACTGTACACACATTCAACAACTCAACTCAATCCAAAGGCACACGCGCGGACTGCCGCCATGTCGACTCATCTATATGATTTGGTCACTGACTCCCAGAGCCATCGTGGACTCCTCTAGCTTTTGTTAGACGGGTGCCCCTTTCAGCGCAAGGTAGCTAGCCCCACTGCAAGTCTCCGCCTAACCCGTGCCCAGCACAGCTAATTACTCGTTTCCAATCGACGGCCGCAACGGTCCCGTGGTCGTCGGGTTACCGTGCGGGGAAATGCCCCACCTTATAGACAAGTTGTCCATGACCATGTAAGACTCGACACAAACTGACGTCTCACACAATCATGCTATCTCTAGTGTTACCATGTCTCTCAGGACCAAGTTCAATACTTCTCAAATCTGAGACCGCCTCGACGACCTATAGTCGCGAGCATTCTTTCCATGTTATCATATCATTTTATTCAACTCAAAATGACCATTTGATAGCCCTTTTTCTAAACTCACTTTTGAATCAACCGTGGCTCGTGCCTTAAACACTAAGTCCGTGCATCGTGCCTTAAGCCTATGCGACACCACCGCCCAAGTCATACTCTATATGACGGGCCTTGAGACTGTAAGACTATGTGGATACACCCAGCCGTAGAACTCGTAGGGTCGTGCTTGCTACTACTCCGGCTAGCTTAACGTAACTTGCCTAACTTACTTTTACAACAACTTGACGAGTAAAGGCTGCATCAAGCCTTGCGTCGTGGGAACGTGCCGTGTACGCGATCGACATGAACAACCAAGTTATTTGGGGTGCCTAGACTTATGCCGCAAACCGTGTAATACAACTTAACCCGTCGAACAAGCAGAGGCTATGCTACGCCTTGGGCGATGAGATCGTGCATGCTTTATGAAGCATTTGTGCGGGCGATGCCTATGAATTTGGCTAACTCTTAGCTTTGCGGTGAATACCAACTTTCCTTCTCCCAAGCCACGGGACGAAGGATCGAGTGTCATTTTCAAAGCACGCCGTGCACCAACTCTAAGCCGACCATTGGACCTTTCCATATTCTAACTCAATTTGACCCGTCGGGATTATTTCCTTTTGCTATGTGGATTCGTCTCTTTTATTATCAAGCCTACTTGTGCAAGTTGAAAATATACGATTTATTATGTGAAGGCTAAGATGAGGCAAGTTCACCGAAACTATCCCACCTGAGCGAGCGGTCGTCTTGACCGAGCGATGCTCCGAGTAGCCGTTGCAAGGCTAAGTCTGAACGCCGTTGGTGTTTTGATTCCTCCGATTGACTGAGCGGGATGGGGCACTACATCATACACCACTCAGAAAAAGTTTCGTCCTCGAAACTAACTGAGTACACTTATCGACTTATCACTTTAATCAATATTCAAGAACTCTCGCCCACACTACGCCTATACATTTTTCAAATTCGAGCCACGCTCGTGCTATCCATAATCTTTTCTTCTAAACTCACGATCTCAAAATTCTCGACACTTTTTTGTTCCCCAATTCTTACTTGATTCAACGTATCACTTAGTTGGATCGTGCACATATTCCAGGCATCCCCAAAATATATGCAGTTCAGCCAAGCCTCGTGATAGAGAATCCAATATCACCACTCGAGTCGGATCGTGCACATATTTGGGCGTCCCTGATATAAGTGCATGTCAGCCGAGACTCGCGAGTGGTGCCTCCACAATTTTTTACCACTTCGTACTCGGACGTCTGCCTAACCGCTAGGCTATGTCTTTTGGCTAAAGTCATTCGTCAGTATTGGAATCATAGTTTCCAAACGACAATATCAACACTGACCCCATCCTAAGGTCAAACCAAGTGGATAGTACGGGGTTTTCTACCCAAGCTCGCATCACTCCGATTTCTAAATATCGAGCATCGATTCCCTACACACATATCAACATTCGTCGCACGGGGTCTGAGTCATTCAGCAAAGCCATCCTATGACAACTTACGTTTCAACCAATTCCTTAACATATCAATCTCACTCGTTCAACAAGCCATTTTGTATAGTCAATCTCTTCGAACACGTTCGACAAAATCCTCCTATCATCCCTTCCAAGTCAAGCACGCTACGACATAATCCATCGCTAAACAATAATTGACATTTCATATTCCCTAAGTCATTCATCCCAATTCACGTATTCGATCATGAGGTCGTCTAGCTTAACAATATGTTGCGCCCCGATCTCACGCAATTCAGATTATCCACGGTGGGCATGAATCACCATGCACGCTCTCGCGGGATAGTCATCCTCATCGGGACGTAACTCTTATTTTGTGTCTTGACTAATTCATTCTCGATGCGCGGATTGGACCTACTCAATCCTCAAGTTTATTTCATTCATCAATCGCAAGTCTAAATATCCTCGAATTTTCCTTCGCATCAGACCGACAAGTCGAGACAATCAAAGTTGCCGTATCCTGATTTTTCGAGTTCGATCATTTCTGCGACATGAATCACCATGTCAGCGCTCACGCGAAACGATCGTCTCAAATCTGACGCAACGCATGTGCGAGGCTAGAGTTGCGCTGGTGCAAGACAAGAATGTCGATGCTGTGGTTATCCGCGTAACCATCAAGATACTTTCATTTTCATCCGGCATTCATCTCAATCAAAATCATAAGTATAGCATCCAACCGAACAATAACACTTGCACGATCATCATTCGCCGAGTTAGAGTACCCCCAAGTTATCGCATAGCGATCTTTGATACGCCTCAATACCATCGACGATATGCGTAACCTGACGATCTTTCTTTGCAACCAAATTTCGAGTCGTGCGAACGATGCTATCGTCCGATTGGATAATCTCCTCGACATTCAAATTCTAGTTCGATTATTATCCTTCGAATCATTCACAACATCAATTTTCTTAAACCAATTTCATGTATTGTTCATCCGTTTATCTTAAGTCATCGACCAACGTATTCCCTCAATTCGCATCATTCCTTTGCTAACTCAAATCATCAAGCAACATTCATTTCAAATCCTCAGAGTCATTTGCGTAACTTCAAAATCAAACCTTTTTCATGCACGCTATCTCCCCGTCGTGCTAACTTTTCGTATACGATCCGTATCAATTTCCTCGATCAACTCATCCTTTCGCACACCTTAACTTTTTCTCGATTTGATTTATCTACTCAATCATTTTCATGCTTCATACTCGCGAAATCCTCAATCCCGTGTACGTTCCGTGCGCGTCAATTCCTAGATTGTTTGAATCAACTTATCAAACTTCAAGACAACAACTCCCTCCATCGTACACGATCTAAGGCTTTGCATAAGTGCGACGCTTGCTGACAGACTCATCGACACCCAGTATCCTCAATCGATCAATCGATATCCCTGAGGCTATCGCATACACCACTCAGGGATGAAGTCATTTGACAAATCCTCAACTTATCATTCGAGTCAAAATCGACTTCTTCAAAAAAAAATTGTTCAACAATTCCTCGAAATCCAAGCACGCACATCTATATTGCACCGACGTTATCGTCGCTCGATAGCACCCCTATCGATAGTCATCTCATTTTGTTCAATCGAGTTCAACTCGTTCTTGCTCGACACTATTCAATTTCCGCACTCGACTTTTCTAATGGTCGACGCAACTTTGGTGTATATGCCCAGCCCGACTTAACCAACCGTGCTTACGCGAATCATCTTTTTGTTTTGTCAAAAACTGTTCTCCTATGTTTTACAAAATAGTTAGACTTATTATATGGACATCCCGTGGGACATTTGAGAGAGAGCGCACCAACGATATCAACTTTACGGAAGCAACGATTCAGAGTTTGCGGAAACAACGGATTAAAGAATTCAATCGACAGTCCAAGGACGTAAAGCCGTGCTCTGATACCATTATGTCACTCCCCACTCCCGTAGGAGCGATCGTCCTCGCTAAGTCGTGATGCCGTATGAGCCAAGGTTGCGCTCGTGCAAGGCGGGTTCCATAACGGCCGATTTCAGCGGCTGCGACGGGATCGTCACACAGAAGTCCTAAGCAGAGACATTGAATAATGGCAACAAAATTTGAAGCAAAACACAAGTTATTACAAAACACTCTTTTTATTGATATTGAAACAAAGGTTACAATGGGGCGCAAGGCCAAGATTACAAGTCTCTCAAGCTCACTCATCTCACATTACAAGTCACTCAGCTCTCTCTCATCTCTCAATTACAATTCTTGAGCCAGCGGATGCTTCGGAAGGCGACGTCCATACATTATGTCTCGTATAAGTCTTTAATCCATACGGCCGTACGCTTCGAATCGCCAAGGAACTCCGTGCCTCGACGCATCCAAGCGAGCTCCGCGCTACGAGCTTCTACCTGCACCTGCACATGTAAACTATGTGGGTGTCAATACTCAACTGTACTGGTGGAATGAGCTCCTCGCCCACCCATACAAAACCGACACATTATTTTACTTTGTGCAACATAGTCCCTTCTTATCAATTGTCTTTCTACTCTTGCCTTAGGATCAGTTTTAGGATAGACGCCTTGGCCTATTTCGTGTTTCAAGACCATCCCGTGCTTGCAACATCGATGTTACCCTATCAAGTCGTATTTGCCTTACGGTACTTAATCAGAGATGCAACTACGCGATGAGGCTCCATTTCCATGTGATCGTGCTAGGAATCCATCGTGCCGTACCTCGCAACTCAGGATGACTAAACCATATCGCCGCCTCGCGGCCCTTGCTACTTTGATCACCAACTGACCCAATCAAGACTTGTGAATGTTAGTGTCACTCAACCAACTTTGCCTTGCGACGGTTTCTCGACTTAAACTCAAGCAACTCAACCAACTTATACAACTTATATGCCGACAACTCAAGAATCGACGCCACATCTCGTGCCGAAGCACGTCGTCTATGTTGTAGCCATTCTTGTCACCCCCTGTTTTCAGAAATAGGGGTTTTTTTTGTCATTTTTCATTTTAGAATTATTTTGGAATTATTTATTTATTTATGATATTATTTTGGGGTTATTTGAGTCGGGTTCGAATTTTGGCTCAATCCGACTTGAAACGGGGACCCGGGGTAGTTTTGACTCTAGTGGACCCACACATTAGTTAGCCATGGCCCACATAATAATATTTTTAGTTAGTGTGTTAGAGTAATTTTTCATGGATAGGTTTAGTTAATTAGAGACTTAAAACTAGACTAATTTAGCCTCAACCTAAAGCCTTTTCCTAATTTAATTCATATGAGTTAGTGGGAGTATTTTAGACATTCACCAATAGGGACACCTAGCCCACACATGGCAGGCCATAGAGGAGGGGATAGACTCATCCATTCATTTCATTATTTCTCCAAACTTTCTCTCTCTTGTTCTTCTCCAAATTAATTTCTAGAGAGCAACCCTATTGATTTCTCCACCAAATCAACCTCTTCTTCCACCAAATCTTCTTCATTTCTCCTCTACTCCATAGTTAGAGGGTGCTAGCCAAGTTTGGGAGGATTCGGAGCTCGTTCGTGTCCATTTGGAATCTCTACGTGTCGGTGTCGGGTCGGAAGGCTTTTTTCTTTGAATCTCTCTCCTGGAAGGTATAATCTCTCCTCTAATCCACCCCAACATGCATATAGGAATATTTTGAACCCGTAGGAATGACCTCCATGGTTATATCTCCATTTGTGTCTATTTGGAGGTCATAGGAGTGTCCTTGGGTGTAGGTTTGTGTCCTAGTGGAAAGAAACCTATTTGGACACTTGTTTTTATTATAAATATATTGTGGATGATTATTTGGAGGTTAAATCTCAGATTTCTAATAGTTTAGAGGTGTTTTTCAATGTATCATATTGTAATCATATTATTAAATCTATATATGTATATATATGTGGTTGTATATATATATCATTCTCTCTCTCTCTATATATATGTATATATATATTATGGCTCATATATATATATATATATATATATATATATATATATATATATATATATATATATATATATATATATATATATACTATGGTATATAATATGGTGTGTGTGATTTTGTGTTTGGTTTGGGGGCACATAGAGGTTCGGCCAAGTAGGAGAGTCATTTGTGTGTGTGTGTTGGAATGGAAGAGAGTTCAATGGGAGGTGTATGAGTGGTGTTTGAGTGTATGGGTTAGAGAGATTGTGGTGTAGAGAGAGGAGTTGAAAGGAGGAGGAACCAACAGTCCTAAACACCCTTAATTTCAGTCCACACATGCCCTTGGCTGTCCCTAGTTGGCTGTCCATTTACACCACAAAATCAGTCCAGATTTTAGCCTATTGGCTGTCCATGTTAGCTCCAAATCAGTCCCCAAATTGTTGTCCCATTTGGCCACATATCAACCCCTTAAACCCCATATATATGGCTGTCCATTACCCCCATTTCCAGCCCTCAAACACAGTCCTAACATGCCTCAAATTTCAATCCTTAACACCACAAATGACAGTCCCCCTTTTGCTCCATATGCTGTCCTTAACAGCCCAATATTTGCTCCCCTTAACAGCCTATACACTGTCACATATGCAGCCATCAAACCATCACCATTTCAGCCCTTAACAAGCCCACTTGTGGCTGTCCTAAATCAGTCCATATGACTGTCCTAAAATAGTCCAAAACCTGTCCTTAAACTCAGTTATTTGCAATCCCAAAACCACCCCCAAAAACCTGTCAAAATAGTCCATTCAAACCACTTGATGGCTGCCCCTTTAACAGTCCAATATCAGTCCATTTTAGCACCCTACATGGCTATCCTAAACCCCCATATTCAGTCCTAATATCACCCTCATACCAGTCCCCATAACCCCTTGAAAATCAGTCCACTTCATGAGTTTGTGTGTGTGTGTGTGTTATGAGTTTGTGTGTGTGTGTGAGAGCCTTGTGTGTGTAGCTAGTAGCCTATAGGTTAGCCTATGTGTAATCCTATAGGAAAGCTTATAGATGAGTGATATTTGAGAGTGTTTGTGTGTGTGGGTGAGTGCTAGAGTGATGTGAGAATAATATATGATATTGGTAGGGGTAATAAGGGTAAAACCAACATATGTCATAAGATAGGTTAGAAACCTAGGATACCCATATTTCTTGGTAGGTAACCTTAGATAGGATGGTATCTAGCTACCCTAAGGAGCCTAGGCTAGTATCTTGGGTATTAGCGGGGTTTCCTTGGTATTGGGCAAGGTATCGGGATTTACCTTGGTAAGGTAATGCAAGTTTTACCTAGAAATAGGGTATTTGAGTTTGGAGTCTAAAATATGGTTAGAACTTGATTTCCTTGGTGGGTAATGATCAAATACAGTGCTCTTAGACTAGTTTTGACTTCGGTTGACCATTTTGACCAAAAGTCAACAAAAGTCAACCGAGAGTCAAACTTAGCCTTTAAGTGACTAGATTTGACCGAAACCAAACTAGAGTTGACCAGTTGACTGAAAGTCAACAGTTGGTCAACATTAGACTAGTTTGACCTAGAGTTGACTAGAGTTGACCAGAGTCGACCAGAGTTGACCAGGGTTGACCAGTTGACCAAAAGTCAACTGTAAGTCAACCTTTGATCCCGTTTGACCTAGTTTGACTTGGATTGACTCCCAGTGACTTGGTATGACCTAGTATGAACCAGTATGACCTAGTATGACTCAGTTTGACCTAGATTAACCTAGTTTTGACTTAGACTTGCATTTATGACTTAAATTAGTTTCCTTTTTATTATAAAAATCCTGTTTGACTCGTAGTATCTTATTTTAGGTCTGTGATTACTCTGAGCGTCTGTTCACTTTATCAGCTCAGGACCACAGGTGTGAACATTTACTGATAGTTTTTATTGTCTTGATATCTGCTATATCCGATTCAGTTGTAGTGTCTTACTCGATTCCAGACACGATAGTTCACGGACTAGTATATGTTGGATCATGACATGGGATGTTGTTCCTAGATTTTCATGGTATATTGGTACATATTCTGTCTTATTTTCGTGTATTGGTATAGACACCGATTTCAAAAGGGGACTTGTTACCCTCTTATGGAATCCCGTGTCATGACGTGTCATGTCCAGATCCATTATGCTATTCGGGGATGGAGGAGTTATTAGTGGTTGTGTGATCAAAATTTCCACATTGTTCTATTGTACATATGGTTCATAGCTATACCCTCGCCTCACGACGGGTAAAGCCTTACCCCACATTGTCCATAGCTTTTCATGGTGGTCGGCCTTACCGTTCTATTGTATACATTGTTCATAGCCGGTCGGATGGAAAGCCTGGGCATATTTTCCTAAGCCGATCACATAACACACTAATAATTCAAGGCACCTTTTATATTTATTATCGTTGGAGACTAAGTTCTGTTCGGGAGAAGGGTTACAGCCACGGTCCTTGTTTGGTTTAGGGGTTGTAACTCGGTTTCCGAATAGTTCCCAAGTCGTCCTATATATATATATATATTGTCGTCCTATTCAGTACTCACATCTCGATATATATATTTCCTGTTGATTTTCTCTTGTATTTCATTACACTATCTCTTATAGAATTTGTCAATTCATATGGAACTGCTATTGGTGTTTATACTTGCTCATTTTCCTGACAGGATACCGTTGAAAATTTTTATAGATGATTTAGAGGCAGATTGCCCGACCTATTATGGGGTCGAATCAGATGGAGTAGACCCGGACTGTGGCTTGTTAGTAGAGCCACTAGACTTTGCTCACCCTGAGTAGTGTAGCTTAGTTAGGTTTGCCTGGCCCGCGAGCCAGCTAGTACTTTTTAGACTGTAGTAGTTATATATATTTTCTGTGACTCTGTGATGTTATGTATAGCTCTGGACTTGTGTGGATCTTGGACTTATTTTCTGCTTCATCTATCATATTTTCCTTCCATGCTATATACCTTAGTTTTGCATTTGTGATTGAGACTGTATTGCTATGTCACCTTCATTCAGAGTGTATATAATGTACATGTACCTTTATCTGTTTAGTTGTAGTTTTTATAGATGACCTAGACAGCGTTCTATCGCCGATGCTGCGGCGTAGGCTGGACGTAACCACGTACTCGTGCCCCTAATCAGGGTGCGGGTCGTGACACATTTTTGTGGTGGCCCATGCAGGTCAGAGTCGCAATTAGTGCGATCTCGTAATGGTGCTCGACTTAGAGTGCTAATTACGAGCCTGCGGATAGGACGTAGGATCTAGGGTATGATAGGAGTTACTCAATCACATTTTAGGAAAAACTCTGATCTTTTGATTACCATGGCAATTCTTCTTGCATTTGAATTCAATTGTCCTCCTTTGATAATATCTTATCTTATGCCATAATGATCTCTTGGGTTCAATTTGTCTTCAGAATGACGGTGACCCGTTCTCAGGCAGGGCCTAGTACAGTTCCAGAGAGGTCAGATCCGGGAGGTCCTCCACCTCCGGCTACGGAAGTACAGTCGAGAGAGCAGTAGCCTCAGTTCCTATCCTTCAGGCAGGAGTAGCAGCGGCAGTTCCCAGAGGTCTTACACCTTCAGTTGAGGGAGCTGCCACCTCAGTCCCTGCCCTTCAGGTGGGAGCAGCAGCGACGGTTCCGGGAGGTCTTCCACCTCCAGCAGCGAGACCGTCCATAGTCATCCCTGATATTCTTTCACAGTCGCCTCTGCTACCGACAGATACTCAGGGGATGATGGCCCTTCTGCAGCAGATGTTGCAGAACCAGAGCGCTTAGGCAGAGCTGTTACGATAGAGCATGGAGAACTCCCATCAGCTGGCGATGGCAGCAGTAGAGAGGGGTGCACCGGGTGCAGTTCAGGGAGCATCAGTTCAGCAGCAGGGTCAAGGAAGGCCCGATACGCACCTAGACTTCAGGAAGATGAGACCGAGGGAGTTCAAGGGTACCTAGGGTATCCTATACGCGGACGACTGGTTGGAGGATGTCCAGCGGAATCTGGAGTTGGCAGAGGTTCCGAGAGGACTTTGGGTGACGTCTGCAGCAAGCCAGTTTTTCGATATAGCGCTGACTTGGTACCGCATGGATCCGCGTGCGTCAGTGAGGGGTTTGTCTTGGGAGGACTTCAGGAAGCTCTTTAAGGAAAAGTTCTACCCAGATGTGGCCTTGATAGCTCTAGAGGCCCAGTTCGTCGCTTTGGAGCAGGGGAACTCGTCGGTGGACGAGTATGCAGCGGAGTTCTTCCGCCTGAGCAGGTTTGCACCTAGTCTGATCCAGGATGAGGGGTACAAGGCCCGCAAGTTCCGGAGGGGTCTTATCCATGCAGTACGCACTCGTACCTCTGGGCGACGTGACGCAACCTTCGAGCAAATCCTGATGGAGGCGCAGATTACAGAGGAGGACTTCGGCCTCAAGCCGAAGAGGGGCAGTGACGTTCTAGGAGCGAGCTCGAGTACGGGGCCGACAAAGCGCCCTCATTTCCAGCAGAGGCAGTTTCAGCAGCAGCAGCCTCAGTTGCAGTTTCAGCAGGCACCAGCGCGTGCCCAACAGCACCAGGGACAGGGCCAGAGGTAGGCCATCCAGTGTGTCTTCTGCAAGAAGATGGGGCACACCCGGGAGGCTTGTAGGATGAAGCTGGGAGTTTGTTTATTCTGTGGAGCTCCAGACCACCAGGTGAAGAACTGTGCTGTCCGTGCAGCCAGACAGGAAGGCCAGGACAGGGTGCAGCAAGCTAGAGGAGGCCAGCAGGGGCGAGCTTTCGCCATGACAGTTGAGCCCACTCAGGCAGTAGCAGAGCAGATAGCAGGTTCCAATATTTCGAATCTCTTTTCCGTATTTGCCTTCTTATAAACTGTCTTGAAATTCGATTCTATCTGTTCTTGATCGTAGGATGAAAATTATTCTTGTGATGTGATATTCTTCTGAGATAAGTCGTATGGGCTAGGTCGCCTCGATTATGAGATTTTAGAATCCTCTAGGGTCATGCTAGCAGACAGAGTGAGGACATATAGTCGGATTATGAACGTATTTCTCGGGTATGGGAATTTAAGGTTTTCGCTGCCAAGCTAGCGGCAATGCAAAAATTTTAAATACCATAATTCTAGAGGTATGTACCGTAGTTGAGGACTCTGTGATTATCGTAGCCTTGCTCACTGGTATGACGGAGATTCTGAGTATCATGATGATTGGACAGACGCATACGATTATCAAATTGCATGATTTTTCTGTGTTTGCTTCGTTTTAATTTTTGAGGATGATTCTTTTAAGGTGGATAGACTTATAGTATCTATTTGAGAGTAATTTCAAATTTTGTAATTTTAGTCATTTAATTCATGCTTTGATTTTGAGATTTTAAACCATTTTAAATTTTTAGCCATGACTTGTGAATTTGATATTTTACTATTGTTTGGTTTTAATTTCGAGGACGAAATTTTTTAAGGTGGATAGATTTGTCACCCCCAGTTTTCAAAAATAGGGTTTTTTTTGTCATTTTTCATTTTAGAATTATTTTGGAATTATTTATTTATTTATGATATTATTTTGGGGTTATTTGAGTCGGGTTCGAATTTCGGCTCAATCTGACTTGAAACGGGGACCCGGGGTAGTTTTAACTCTAGTGGACCCACAAATTAGTTAGCCATGGCCCACATGATAATATTTTTAGTTAGTGTGTTAGAGTAATTTTTCATGGATAGGTTTAGTTAATTAGAGAATTAAAACTAGACTAATTTAGCCTCAACCTAAAGCCTTTTCCTAATTTAATTCATATGAGTTAGTGGGGGTATTTTAGACATTCACCAATAGGGACACCTAGCCCACACATGGCAGGCCATAGAGGAGGGGATGGACTCATCCATTTATTTCATTATTTCTCCAAGCTTTCTCTCTCTTGTTCTTCCCCAAATTAATTTCTAGAGAGCAACCCCATTGATTTTTCCACCAAATCAACCTCTTCTTCCACCAAATCTTCTTCATTTCTCCTCTACTCCATAGTTAGAGGGTGCTAGCCAAGTTTGGGAGGATTCGGAGCTCGTTCGTGTCCATTTGGAATCTCTACGTGTCGGTGTCGGGTCGGAAGGCTTTTTTTCCTTTGAATCTCTCTCCCGGAAGGTATAATCTCTCCTCTAATCCACCCCAACATGCATATAGAAATATTTTGAACCCGTAGGAATGACCTCCATGGTTGTATCTCCATTTGTGTCCATTTGGAGGTCATAGGAGTGTCCTTGTGTGTAGGTTTGTGTCCTAGTGGGAAGAAACCTATTTGGACACTTGTTTTTATTATAAATATATTGTGGATGATTATTTGGAGGTTAAATCTCAGATTTCTAATAGTTTAGAGGTGTTTTTCAATGTATCATATTGTAATCATAGTGGATGATTATTTGGAGGTTAAATCTCAGATTTCTAATAATTTAGAGGTGTTTTTCAATGTATCATATTGTAATCATATTATTAAATCTATATATGTATATATATGGTTGTATATATATATATTTTTTTTATATATCATTCTCTCTATATATATATCATTCTCTCTATATATATATATGTATATATATATTATGGCTCATATATATATATATATAAAATATATATATACATATAAAATATATATATATATATATATATATATATATATATATATATATATATATATATATATATATATATATATATATATATATATATATGTATATATACTATAGTATATAATATGGTGTGTGTGATTTTGTGTTTGGTTTGGGGGCACATAGAGGTTCGGCCAAGTAGGAGAGTCATTTGTGTGTGTGTTGGAATGGAAGAGAGTTGAATGGGAGGTGTATGAGTGGTGTTTGAGTGTATGGGTTAGAGAGATTATGGTGTAGAGAGAGGAGTTGAAGGAGGGACCAACAGTCCTAAACACCCTATATTTCAGTCCACACATGCCCTTGGCTGTCCCTAGTTGGCTGTCCATTTACACCACAAAATCAGTCCAGATTTTAGCCTATTGGCTGTCCATGTTAGCTCCAAATCAGTCCCCAAATTGCTGTCCCATTTGGCCACATATCACCCCCTTAAACCCCATATATATGGCTGTCCATTACCCCCATTTCCAGCCCTCAAACACACTCCTAACATGCCCCAAATTTTAGTCCTTAACACCACAAATGACTGTCCCCCTTTTGCTCTATATGCTGTCCTTAACGGCCCAATATTTGCTCCCCTTAACAGCCGATACACTGTCACATATGCAGCCATCAAACCATCACTATTTCAGCCCTTAACAAGCCCACTTGTGGCTGTCCTAAATCAGTCCATATGACTGTCCTAAAATAGTCCAAAACCTGTCCTTAAACTCAGTTATTGTAGTGCCCCGACCCGCAAAGTCAATCGGAAGAATCGAAATGTCGACGGCGTTCGGACTTGGCCTTACAACGGTGACTCGAAGACATCGCTCAGGTGGGAGAGTTTCGGTGAACTTTCCTCATCTCTGCCTTCACTAAATAATTCATGTGGTTTCAACTTGCACAAGTAGGCTATTATAAAAGCTACGAACGCACATAGCTAAGGGAGTAATCCCGACCCGTCGGAATGTTTTAGAACATGGAAAATGGTCCAACGGTCTCAATAGAAGTCGGCTCAGCGTGCTTTAAAAATGACACTCGGTCCTTCGTCCCGTGGCTTGGGAGAAGGAAAGTTGGTATTCGACACAAACGATGAGTTAGCCTAAGTCATAGGCGTCGCCCGTATAAATGCTCGATAAAGCATGCACGTTTCCCCTGCGCAAGGCTTGGCATAGCCTTGGCTCGTCCCTCGGATTAAGTTGTAGGCTTGAGTAAGTTAGGCAAAAGTTAGGCCGATCGACCTAAGTCATTCTAAGTACCGTCCCGCTCGTTTTGCGGTTGTCAAGTTAAATAGTCCTACGATCTCAAGGGCCGTCGTATAACGTAGTACTTGGGTGATAGCATCGCGTAAGACAGAAGTCAGTTACAGGCACGAGCTACGGTTGGCACGATGTAAAGTTAGCCACGGTCCATTGCACGTAAGGAATACGTTTTGTTCAAGTTAAGTTGGAAGGCTACGTAGTAGTCGTTCCCTCGAGTTCAAAGTAGTTCGAGGCGGTCCCTCGGTTGGGAGTCTCGCGTTCCTATCCACGTTAAGTATTCGAGGCGGTCCCTCGGTTGGGAGTCTCGTGTTCCTATCCACGTTGAGTATTCGAGGCGGTCCCTCGGTTGGGAGTCTCGCGTTCCTATCCACGTTAAGTATTCGAGGCGGTCCCTCGGTTGGGAGTCTCGCGTTCCTATCCACGTTAAGTATTCGAGGCGGTCCCTCGGTTGGGAGTCTCACGGTCCCGAGGCACGTTATGCCAAGTGTGATTCAAAGCACGAGTTGCTAAGTATAGTTCCGGTCGTACCAACAAGTAGGCCATGTATTTACGTGAGTCTAGATGTTCTCGTAGGTGCGTGGTCATTGGACACCTTGTCGACAAGGATTTCTGCCTAGACTGGTTATACGCCGGGGCACCGGGCCCAGTCATCCTAGGGGGTAGACGTTATAGCGCGCATGCTTTTATTGCGTGGGTAGTCGGGGGCTTTCCATGGGGCTAGCTACCTTGCATCGAAGGACCCGCCGCCTACCCGAGCTATGTCCGCGATGGCTTGTAATGCCAGTGGCCTTTCATATAGATAATTGGCGTGCTAAGCGACGAATCCGCATGCACGGTGTCGGTCGTAACAAAGGAAGTGTAAGCACGGTAAGCGTCGAATGGTGAAATGTGTGCTCGGTTGCACCAAAGTGTTATAAAGCCTACGATTCGGTTATACATAAAGGCACGTGCTTCAGCACGAGATATGGCGTCGTACTTGAGTTCTCAACATCGGTTCCACAAGTTGGGTTATACGTTTCGAGTTAAGTCGAGAAGGGCCGTAGGGCAAGTATTTGACACGACCTAGTCGTTACGTCCAAGAGTATGGTACGAAAGATAAGTATAAGTCGGTACGTTGACAATACAAGCACGAGAAGGGTCTAGAGGCAACGTATAGATACGTTATTAGTACAAGGCACGAAGATGGTCTAAAGACACTAAATAGGCCGAGCGTCGGTCCTAAAATCGATCCTAAGGCAAGATTAGAAAGACAATCGTAAAAAGGGGGCTTGTATTGCACAAAGTAAAATAAACGTGTCAGTTTTGTATGGGTGGGCGAGGAGCTCACTCCACCAGTACAGTGGTACTGACACCCACACAGTTTCTATGTGCAGGCACAGGTAAAAGCTCGTGGCGCGGAGCTCGCTTGGATGCGTCGAGGCACGGAGTTCCTTGGCGATTCGAAGCGTGCGGCCGCATGGATTTGAAGACTTATACGGGACATAATGTATGGACATCGCCTTCCGAAGCTTCCGCTGGATCGACAATATGTATCGAGAGATGAGAGAGAGCTGAGCGATTTGTAATGTGAGACGAGTGTATTTGAGTGATTGTAATCTTGGCCTTGTGCCCCCAATGTAACCGTTGTTTCAATATCAATAAAAGAGCTTCTTTGAATAACTTGTGTTTGTTCTAAATTTCTGCTGCGTGTTCAATGTCTCTGCTCGGGACTTCTGTGCGACGACCCCGTCGCAGCCGCTGTAATCGGCCGTTATGGAACCCGCCTTGCACGAGCGCAATCTAGGCTCGTGCGGCATCACGCCTTAGCGAGGACGATCGCTCCTACGGGAGCGGGGCGTGACATAATGGTATCAGAGCCCGGCTTTACGTCCTTGGACTACCGATTGAATTCTTTAACTCCGTTGTTCCGCAAACTCTGAATTGTGCTTCCGTAACGTGATATCGTTGGTGCGCTCTCTCTCAAACGTCCCTCGGCATGTCCATACAATAAGTCTAATATTTTCGAAAGCTCGTACAAGCGTTCTATCGAACGCATCGGTAGGCTATCGCCGGATACGTTGGTTGGCCTTTGGGCCGAACGGTGCCGAACTTGAGTGATAGAAAATGCGTGCTAAAGTTAGCAAGTCGCGTGCGTGCCTAACGAGTCCTACATCGACATGAGCAAATGAGCGTGAAAACTCGGAGTATAGTCCATACGGAATGGTTATGCGGCACAATTTAGTCCGTGTATCGTGCACCTCGACCTTTTGGTGCAAACGAGTCACAACCGATATTAAGTACCGCTCGATCGGGAACGGAAATACACTTGGAATGTATATCGATAGGAACGTTATCAGACTAATGCTTAGGCGTACACGAAGGATTGATTGGGATTTGAGGATTGTGCGAACGACTTAGTGCGTCGATATGAACGTGATTGAGGACTAAATCGGATGGCTCGAACCCGAGTGGTGTATGGACGTTATAGAAATTGTTCGAGCGGAACCAGAGGAGTTACGGATAGTACGAGTATGTTGACAAGCGATGATATCGCAAAGCCTTAGAACGAGTAGCGCTTAGATGGTCATGATTCTAGAGTCACAAACGTGATACCGTTCGAACGATTTGTAAACGATAGTGCGAATTACGAAATGGTTGAATGGAAATTCTAAACGATAGAATAAATGGATGACTTGATTGAAGAAATTGATACGGATAGTATACGAAAAGTTAGCACGACGGGAAGATAGCGTGTACGAAAGGTTTGACTTTGAAGTTACGCAAACGACTCTGAGGATTGAAATCGATGTGCTCGATGGTTTGAGTTAGCAAGGAATGATGCGAATTGAAGAAATACGTAGTCGACGACTTAAGATCGACGGATAAACGATACATGAATTTGGGTTGAAGAAATTGATGATGTAAACGATTCGAGGAGATAATCCAGTCGGACGATAGCATCATTCGCACGACTCAGAATTTGTTGCAAACGAAGATCGTCAGGTTACGTATATGGTCGATGGTATTGAGGCGTATCAAAGATGATATGCGATAACTCGGGGGTACTCTGACTCAGTGAATGACGATCGTGCAAGTGCTATTATTCGGTTGGACGCTATACTTAGTACTTTGGGTGAAAGTGATCGTGTTTTGATGGTTACACGGATAACCACAGCGTCGATGATCTTGTCTTGTACGAGCGCAACTCTAGCCTCGCACATGCGTTGCGTCGGATTTGGGGCGATCGTTCCGCGTGAGCGCTGACATGGTGATTCATGTCGCGGGAATGATCGAACTCAGAAAATTTGGCTGCGACAACTTCGATTGTCCCGACTTGTTGGTTTGATGCGAAGTAGAACTCGAGAATGTTAGGACTTGTGATTGACGGTTGATTAAAACTTGAGGATTGAGTAGGTCCAATCCGCGCATCGAGAATGAACGAGTCTAGACACGAAACAAGAGTTACGCCCCGATGAGAATGATTATTCCGCGGGAGCGTTGCATGGTGATTCATGAACCACCGTGGATGATCGGACTCGCGTGAGATCGGAGCGTGGCATATTGTTAAGTCAGACGACCTTGTGATCGATTACGTAAATTGGAATAGATGATTTCGGAAACGTGGACTGTGAACTACGATTTAGAGATGAATTGTGTCATAGCGTGCTTGATTTGAGAATGAATGATAGGCGAACTAATGTCGAACGTGTTCGAAGAGATAGACGATGCGAAATGGCTTGATGAACGAGCGATATGTTCTTATCGAGGACTGGTTGAAACGTGAATTATCGTATGATGGCTTTACCGATACGACTCGTACCCCGTACGACGAATATGGGGATGTGCGTAGGAAATCGATGCTCGATGTTTAGAAATCGGAGTGATGCGAGCTTGGGTAGGAAACCTCGTACCATCGATTTGGTTTGACCTTAGGATGGGGTCAGTGTTGATATCGTTGTTTGGGAACTATGATTCCAGTACTGACGAAAGACATAGCCTAGCGGTTAGGCAGACGTCCCGGTGCGGAACGATAGGATTTGTGGAAGCACCACTCATGAGGCTCGGTTGACATGCACGTATATCAGGGACGCCCGAATATGTGCACGATCCGACTCGAGTGGTGATGGCGGATTCTCTATCACGAGGCTTGGCTGAAATGTATGTATTTTGGGGACGCCTGGAATATGTGCACGATCCAACTAAGTGATACATTGAATCAAGTGAGACTTGAGGAACGAAAAAGTGTCGAGGATTTTGAAATCGTGAGTTTTGAAGAAATGTTGATGGTAATGCGATCATGATTTGAGACGAGTTCGAATGTTGGTTGATCGGTTGGTGTGCCTTACAACAAAGTTAGCGATACGTACGAGCGTGGCTCGGAATCGAAGAAACGCGTAGGCGAGTGTATACGATTAAAGTCTTGGCCATAGAAATGGTAGGATGGTTTGCCTTCAGGAAAGTCTCGAGGACGAGACTTGTTCTGAGTGGTGTATGTTGTAGTGCCCCGACCCGCAAAGTCAATCGGAAGAATCGAAATGCCGACGGCGTTCGGACTTGGCCTTACAACGGTGACTCGAAGACATCGCTCAGGTGGGGGAGTTTCGGTGAACTTTCCTCATCTCTGCCTTCACTAAATAATTCATATGGTTTCAACTTGCACAAGTAGGCTATTATAAAAGCTACGAACGCACATAGCTAAGGGAGTAATCCCGACCCGTCGGAATGTTTTAGAACATGGAAAATGGTCCAACGGTCTCAATAGAAGTCGGCTCAGCGTGCTTTAAAAATGACACTCGGTCCTTCGTCCCGTGGCTTGGGAGAAGGAAAGTTGGTATTCGACACAAACGATGAGTTAGCCTAAGTCATAGGCGTCGCCCGTATAAATGCTCGATAAAGCATGCACGTTTCCCCTGCGCAAGGCTTGGCATAGCCTTGGCTCGTCCCTCGGATTAAGTTGTAGGCTTGAGTAAGTTAGGCAAAAGTTAGGCCGATCGACCTAAGTCATTCTAAGTACCGTCCCGCTCGTTTTGTGGTTGTCAAGTTAAATAGTCCTACGATCTCAAGGGCCGTCGTATAACGTAGTACTTGGGTGATAGCGTCGCGTAAGACAGAAGTCAGTTACAGGCACGAGCTACGGTTGGCACGATGTAAAGTTAGCCACGGTCCATGGCACGTAAGGAATACGTTTTGTTCAAGTTAAGTTGGAAGGCTACGTAGTAGTCGTTCTCTCAAGTTCAAAGTAGTTCGAGGCGGTCCCTCGGTTGGGAGTCTCGCGTTCCTATCCACGTTAAGTATTCGAGGCGGTCCCTCGGTTGGGAGTCTCGCGTTCCTATCCACGTTGAGTATTCGAGGCGGTCCCTCGGTTGGGAGTCTCGCGTTCCTATCTACGTTAAGTATTCGAGGCGGTCCCTCGGTTGGGAGTCTCGCGTTCCTATCCACGTTAAGTATTCGAGGCGGTCCCTCGGTTGGGAGTCTCGCGGTCCCGAGGCACGTTATGCCAAGTGTGATTCAGAGCACGAGTTGCTAAGTATAGTTCCGGTCGTACCAACAAGTAGGCCATGCATTTACGTGAGTCTAGATATTCTCGTAGGTGCGTGGTCATTGGACACCTTGTCGACAAGGATTTCTGCCTAGACTGGTTATACGCCGGGGCACCGGGCCCAGTCATCCTAGGGGGTAGACGTTATAGCGCGCATGCTTTTATTGCGTGGGTAGTCGGGGGCTTTCCATGGGGCTAGCTACCTTGCATCGAAGGACCCGCCGCCTACCCGAGCTATGTCCGCGATGGCTTGTCATGCCAGTGGCCTTTCATATAGATAATTGGCGTGCTAAGCGGCGAATCCGCATGCACGGTGTCGGTCGTAACAAAGGAAGTGTAAGCACGGTAAGCGTCGAATGGTGAAATGTGTGCTCGGTTGCACCAAAGTGTTATAAAGCCTACGATTCGGTTATACATAAAGGCACATGCTTCAGCACGAGATATGGCGTCGTACTTGAGTTCTCAACATCGGTTCCACAAGTTGGGTTATACGTTTCGAGTTAAGTCGAGAAGGGCCGTAGGGCAAGTATTTGACACGACCTAGTCGTTACGTCCAAGAGTATGGTACGAAAGATAAGTATGAGTCGGTACGTTGACAATACAAGCACGAGAAGGGTCTAGAGGCAACGTATGGATACGTTATTAGTACAAGGCACGAAGATGGTCTAAAGACACTAAATAGGTCGAGCGTCGGTCCTAAAATCGATCCTAAGGCAAGATTAGAAAGACAATCGTAAAAAGGGGGCTTGTATTGCACAAAGTAAAATAAACGTGTCGGTTTTGTATGGGTGGGCGAGGAGCTCACTCCACCAGTACAGTGGTACTGACACCCACATAGTTTCTATGTGCAGGCACAGGTAGAAGCTCGTGGCGCGGAGCTCGCTTGGATGCGTCGAGGCACGGAGTTCCTTGGCGATTCGAAGCGTGCGGCCGCATGGATTTGAAGACTTATACGGGACATAATGTATGGACATCGCCTTCCGAAGCTTTCGCTGGATCGACAATATGTATCGAGAGATGAGAGAGAGCTGAGCGATTTGTAATATGAGACGAGTGTATTTGAGTGATTGTAATCTTGGCCTTGTGCCCCCAATGTAACCGTTGTTTCAATATCAATAAAAGAGCTTCTTTGAATAACTTGTGTTTGTTCTAAATTTTCGCTGCGTGTTCAATGTCTCTGCTCGGGACTTCTGTGCGACGACCCCGTCGCAGCCGCTGTAATCGGCCGTTATGGAACCCGCCTTGCACGAGCGCAATCTAGGCTCGTGCGGCATCACGCCTTAGCGAGGACGATCGCTCCTACGGGAGCGGGGCGTGACAGTTATTTGCAGTCCCAAAACCACCCCCAAAAACCTGTCAAAACAGTCCATTCAAGCCACTTGATGGCTGCCCCTTTAACTGTCCAATATCAGTCCATTTTAGCACCCTACATGGCTGTCCTAAACCCCCATATTCAGTCCTAATATCACCCTCATACCAGTCCCCATAACCCTTTGAAAATCAGTCCACTTCATGAGTTTGTGTGTGTGTGTGTGTTATGAGTTTGTGTGTGTGTGTGAGAGCCTAGTGTGTGTAGCTAGTAGCCTATAGGTTAGCCTATGTGTAATCCTATAGGAAAGCTTATAGGTGAGTGATATTTGAGAGTGTTTGTGTGTGTGAGTGAGTTGTGTGGGTGAGTGCTAGAGTGATGTGAGAATAATATATGATATTGGTAGGGGTAATTGAGGGTAAAACCAACATATGTTATAAGATAGGTTAGATACCTAGGATACCCATATTTCTTGGTAGGTAAACCTTAGATAGGATGATATCTAGCTACCCTAAGGAGCCTAGGCTAGTATCTTGGGTATTAGCGGGGTTTCCTTGGTATTGGACAAGGTATCGGGATTTACCTTGGTAAGGTAATACAAGTTTTACCTAGAAATAGGATATTTGAGTTTGGAGTCTAAGATATGGTTAGAACTTGGTTCCCTTGGTGGGTAATGATCAAATATAGTGCTCTTAGACTAGTTTTGACTTCGGTTGACCATTTTGACCAAAAGTCAACAAAAGTCAACCGAGAGTCAAACTTAGCCTTTAAGCGACTAGATTTGACCGAAACCAAACCAGAGTTGACCAGTTGACTAAAAGTCAATAGTTGGTCAACATTAGACTAGTTTGACCTAGAGTTGACTAGAGTTGACCAGAGTCGACCAGAGTTGACCAGGGTTGACCAGTTGACCAAAAGTCAACTGTAAGTCAACCTTTGACCCCGTTTGACCTAGTTTAACTTGGATTGACTCCCAGTGGCTTGGTATGACCTAATATGAACCAGTATGACCTAGTATGACTCAGTTTGACCTAGATTGACCTAGTTTTAACTTAGACTTGCATTCATGACTTAAATTAGTTTTCTTTTTATTATAAAAACCCTGTTTGACTCGTAGTAACTTATTTTAGGTCTGTGATTACTCTGAGCGTCTGTTCACTTTATCAGCTCAGGACCACAGGCGAGTACATTTACTAATAGTTTTTATTGTCTTGATATCTGCTATATCTGATTCAGTTGTAGTGTCTTACTCGATTCCAGACACGATAGTTCACGGACTAGTATATGTTGGATCATGACATGGGATGTTGTTCCTAGATTTTCATGGTATATTGGTACATATTCTATCTTATTTCCGTGTATTGGTATAGACACCGATTTCAAAAGGGGACTTGCTACCCTCTTATGGAATCCCGTGTCATGACGTGTCATGTCCAGATCCATTATGCTATTCGGGGATGGGGGAGTTATTAGTGGTTGTGTGATCAAAATTCCCAAATTGTTCTATTGTACATATGGTTCATAGCTATACCCTCGCCTCACGACGGGTAAAGCCTTATCCCATATTGTCCATAGCTTTCCATGGTGGTCGGCCTTACCGTTCTATTGTATACATTGTTCATAGCCGGTCGGATGGAAAGCCTGGGCATATTTTCCTAAGCCGATCACATAACACACTAATAATTCAAGGCACCTTTTATATTTATTATCGTTGGAGACTAAGTTCTGTTCGGGAGAAGGGTTACAGTCCCGGTCCTTGTTTGGTTTAGGAGTTGTAACTCGGTTTTCGAATAGTTCCCAAGTCGTTCTATATATATATTATTGTCCTATTCAGTACTCACATCTCGATATATATATTTCCTGTTGATTTTGTCTTGTATTTCTTTACACTGTCTCTTATAGAATTTGTCAATTCATATGGAACTGCTATTGGTGTTTGTACTTGCTCATTTTCCTGACAGGATACCGTTGACAAATTTTACAGATGATTTAGAGGCAGATTGCCCGACCTATTATGGGGTCGAGTCAGATGGAGTAGACCCGGACTGTGGCTTGTTAGTAGAGCCACTAGACTTTGCTCACCCTGAGTAGTGTAGCTTAGTTAGGTTTGCCTGGCCTGCGAGCCAGCTAGTACTTTTTAGACTGTAGTAGTTATATATATTTTCTGTGACTCTGTGATGTTATGTATAGCTCTGGACTTGTGTGGATCTTAGACTTATTTTCTGCTTCATCTATCATATTTTCCTTCCATGTTATCTACCTTAGTTTTGCATTTGTGATTGAGACTGTATTGCTATGTCACCTCCATTCGGAGTGTATATACTGTACAGGTAACTTTATCTGTTTAGTTGTAGTTTTTATATATGACCTAGACAGCGTTCTACCGTCGATGCTACGGCGTAGGCTGGATGTAACCACGTACTCGTGCCCCTAATCAGGGTGTGGGTCGTGATAATTCTTAAGCCCAAATATTTGTATTCTAACTGTACACACATTCAACAACTCAACTCAATCCAAAGGCACACACGTGGATTGTCGCCATGTCGACTCATCTATATGATTTGGTCACTGACTCCCAGAGCCATCATGGACTCCTCTAGCTTTTGTTAGACGGGTGCCCCTTTCAGCGTAAGGTAGCTAGCCCCGCTGTAAGTCCCCGCCTAACCCGTGCCCAGCACAACTAATTACTCGTTTCCAATCGACGGCCGCAACGGTCCCGTGGCCGTCGGGTTGTCGTACGGGAAAACGACCCACCTTGTCGACAAGTTGTCCATGACCATGTAAGACTCGACACAAACTGACGTCTCACACAGTCATGCTATCTCTAGTGTTACCATGTCTCTCAGGACCAAGTTCAATACTTCTCAAATTTGAGACCGCCTCGACGACCTATAGTCGCGAGCATTCTTCATTCTTCTGAAATTACCTCGACGACCTATAGTCGCGAGCATTCTTTTCATGTTACCATATCATTTTATTCAACTCAAAACGACCATTTGATAGCCCTTTTTCTAAACTCATTTTTGAATCAACCGTGGCTCGTGCCTTAAACACTAAGTCCGTGCATCGTGCCTTAAGCCTATGCGACACCACCACCCAAGTCATACTCTATATGACGGGCCTTGAGACTGTAAGACTATGTGGATACACCCAGCCGTAGAACTCGTAGGGTCGTGCTTGCTACTACTCATGATAGCTTAACGTAACTTGCCTAACTTACTTTTGCAACAACTTGACGAGTAAAGGCTGCGTCAAGCCTTGCGTCGTGGGAACGTGCCGTGCACGCGATCGACTTGAACAACCAAGTTATTTGGGGTGCCTAGACTTATGCTGCAAGCCGTGCAATACAACTTAACCCGTCGGGCGAGCAGAGGCTATGCTACGCCTTGGACGATGAGATCGTGCATGCTTTATGAAGCATTTGTGCGGGCGACGCCTATGAATTTGCTAACTCTTAGCTTTGTGGCGAATACCAACTTTCCTTCTTCTAAGCCACGGGACGAAGGATCGAGTGTCATTTTCAAAGCACGTCGTGCACCAACTCTAAGACGACCGTTGGACCTTTCCATATTCTAACTCAATTCGACCCGTCGGGATTATTCTCTTTTGCTATGTGGATTCGTCTCTTTTATTATCAAGCCTACTTGTGCAAGTTGAAAATATGTGATTTATTATGTGAAGGCTAAGATGAGGCAAGTTCACCGAAACTACCCCACCTGAGCGAGCGGTCGCTTTGACCGAGCGATATTTCGAGTAGCTGTTGCAAGGCTAAGTCCGAACGCCGTTGGCGTTTCGATTCCTCCGATTGACTGAGCGGGACGAGGCACTACAAGTGTTGGTTTAGACGAGTCGGTTGGATTCTGCTCGCCAGTACATAGATGATGTACTGACCCACGTTGTGGACACTCTTTTAGGTGCTCGTGCTTGAAAAGTTTTGTACACCAAGATTGGTTTGATCGATCCCGCGGCATCGAAGATTTGTTGGACATGTAGAAGCTCTCCTTCCAAGAGATGATGTCTTCTGTCTATAAAAGGCATAATGTATGGAGCATTGTAATCAGTTGCGCCAGTGAGTTTAAGCCAAGTCAGTATATCGAGTTGTAATTCAATGTATCAAAGTATCAAATGTAAGCTTTGTGGCATTTGTTCAGTTGGCTATCGACGTAAAGTGAGATGTGTTGTAAGCATTGTATTTCATTACAAATCTTGTACTCTTCTTCAATTATCAATAAAGAGAATGCATTTCTATATACCTTTTGTGACTTCAAGTTATCTGATTATCTCCGCTACTATAAATCAGTAATGTATTCCTATTCGATAAAGAAATACATGTCCCCACTGACTTCAATTTGTCTGCTTCTGTCGATGCGATGTGTTCCTATTTGAAGATAATCAATTTTGTACCGCCTTTGTCTTGTACAAGTGCAATACCAGATTTGTACGACATCACGTCCAAGCGGATCGATTTCAAGAGAATGAATGACTCTACGGAATTGAGACGTGACATTGTAGATCTTAGTTTGTCTTTGGTTCGACAAGTGTGATTATTGCTGAAGTCAGAAGCTTTGCATCCTTTAATATTGAGACCCAAAACGTCCATAGGAGAGATGTATTAAATGATACACCAGTTAAAAAAAATTACAATCAAGAAATACGTCCTTCAGAAGGTGTTTTTTGTGCAAAATACACCCTTCCGAAGGCGTATTTTGTGCGTAATCATTTTATTTTTTGAAACACAGAAATTTGTCACTAAAAGCAAAATCCAGTCACTAAACCCATTTTGTTACTGAAAGTCCTACTTCGTCACTAAATTCCGTCGCTAAAATTTTTTGCATATAAAATTTTTCGTTAGATTGTCTTTATGTTAAAAAATAACAGTTTAAAATACACCATTCAGAAGGGTGTATTCTTGAATCTTTCATTGACTTGCTTTTATTGTGTCTAATTAGTTGGATTAGCTTTTAGTTAATTATTATTCCTCTCCAACCCGATTCAACCCCTCGTACATTTGTCAACCCCTTGTAAGTAGCTTCTTGGATTTTCTACTCTAAAGTCCAATTGTGTGTATATAATAGGAAATCTTTTCCAGAGTTAACAAGATTAAACTTTTTTCCTAAAGTTGGTGCTTCCATTCTTCACGATCATATTTTTTAAAAAAAACCATCATTTTGTACTCATTTCAGACAGAATCATGCAACTACGAATATTATAAAACGAATGCTTCCACAAACTTCAAAAGAACTATTATTATTGGAAACATAAATTGTCAAAGCTTTTACAATGTATATAGATTTTTAAAATGAGTTCCCAAAATTATCCTTAATTTATGAGTGAAGCTATAGATTTCCTTTTTTAAAAAATAGAATAAATTGAGAGTAATTTTGATAATCCGTCTTGAAAATTCGTAGATATTGTATAAACCTTCTTAGCAATTGCTATTCTCTTATTATTTCAAAAATCCTAAACGAACTCATGACTTCTTAATATTTTAAACTAAGCCATGCAAAGTACTTGGATTACATGCATATCATTCTTTAAGTTTTGAGTTTGACTAGAGAAACTCAAATAGAGAGTTACAATATGGTTATGACACGTGGTATATTTTTACATTTAGGTACTTGATTTTTTCTGTTTAGGTCATTAAAAATTTTTTCAAGAGATGAGATACATATCATCAAACGACTATTAATGGTCGAGTTTTTAAAATTAAGAACTCATGAGTTCCTCTTGGAATTTTGTTAATTTTTCTGTAGGACCTAAACAAAGAAAAGAAAAAAAAAATCAAAGATCTAAATAAATAAAAATATATAAACATGCCACAACCTAATTTAACATAACTGTATAAGTTCTTATTATGAGTTTATATTTGAGTTTTTTTAGTCTTATTATTTTACTTAAAACTTTTGGAGGGTTGACCTTAGTGTTTGTTCACTTGATGTGCATGCATTCATATCATAGTTCCTCTAGGATTTTTGTATACGGAAATTTTCATTGAGAACATCAAAACTTTGGTAAATTCCATCAAAAGTATCAAATTTTACTAAATTCTGAAAAAAAAAACACCAAAACGTCCTTAGGAAGGGCATTTTCTATTTTTTAATATTTTTATCTTCCGTTTTTTTTCCTGTTAACGACGTTAAACCGAAAGAAAAAAAAATAAAAAATAGAAAACGCCCTTAGGAAGGACGTTTTCCTTTAGAATTTTTTTTATTAAATGACAAATAGGAAGTAACAAAAAAAAGTAAAAAAAAAAAAAGGAAAGAAAGAATGCAAATATGTCAACCATTATTAAATGACAAATAGGAAGTGTAAGTAATGCTTTTTTTTTTTTTTTCTGTTTCTTTCTTTGCTCTCCCTCTAATTTAGTTATATTAATAACAGTGGAATGGTTATATTATTGACATATTTGCAGCCAAGTGTAATTAATGCTTCCTTTTTTATATTTCCTTTTTACGATCCCTCTAATTTAGTTATATTAATAATAATAGAATGATTCTTTTATTAACATATTTGCAGCCGAGTGTAATTAATGCTTCCTTTTTTTTCTTTTTTTTCTTTTTTTTTTTCTGTTTCCTTCTTTGCTCTCCCTCTACTTTAGTTATATTACTAATAATGGAATTGTTGCATTATTGACATATTTGCAGTCGAGTGTAATTAATGCTTCCTTTTTTTCCTTCTTTGCTCTCCCTCTAATTTAGTTATATTAATAATAATGGAATGGTTGCATTACTGACATATTTGCATTCCTTCTTTCCTTTTCGTTTTTTTTTACTTTCAGTTTCCTTCGTTTAACCAACAAAAATAAAAATAATAAAAGTCCCTTAGAAAAACGCCTTTAGGAAGGGCGTTTTCTATTTTTTATTATTATTTTTTTATTTTTTTGATTTAACGGTGTTAACAGAGAAATAATAAAAATATTAAAAAATAAAAAATGCCATTCCTAAGGGCGTATTGGTGTTTTTTTTTAAATTCGTTAAAATTTGATGCTTTGGTTGGAAATTACCAAAGTTTGGATGCTCGGAGTGAAAATTTTTCTTTTGTATATCACTATATCATTCTATACCTAAAGGGCGGCATTTATGGACAATTTAAACGTTTTTCTGTTATTTTATTTTTCCTTGTTCGGGCCGTTCGGCAGTTTGGAACACTTGTGCCGGCTACTAGAAAAATCCTTGGAATAGGACATGCATACCAACAGATGGCCGGTCGATAGACTCAATATTGATAGTGACTATCTAATAACATGGAGTTCTCATTTGCCTGTTGCTTGCATGCATGCGCAAGGGACACTCGTAACCCTAGCCTGCAGTGACATTTTCCAAACGGCAGCCGTCCGCAGACTGGCCCTGGCCCCGGCCCCGGCCCCAGCCCCAGCCCCAGGAATACGATAGTTTACTTCTGAAATAATATTTTGTCTGCGGTCTATATATGACCGCGTACGTGATCGTAAGTCCACGTGGTTAAATCCTATTGGCTTCTCCTATTTGTTTGGGTCCATCATCGGATATTCCGCCAATAGGATTTGGTCAGGTGGGCCAGGCGTGGGCAGTCGCGTCCGCTGACCAGGGGCAACGTAGCAGGGTTTACTTACTGAGTTTGTATATACATACAGTAGCACTACTTGCTATATCACTCCCTAGCAATTTCCCCGACAGATCGACAACATGCTAGGAGGAAGCCTTAGCGTTCGCTACGACGTCTACACAACGTCTCTCCAGCCCGACTACACTACAACCGACGACCGCAACCAGAACCGGGACATCGACGAAGAGAGAGCTTCACCGAAGTGGCCGGGGAGAGAAAAGAGGCTGTCCACGGAAGAAATAGTGAGAGTGGCCGCCGCCCACTTCATCCGACTGTCTGACCTCATTTCGAGCGACGGCTGCCGCGAGCAGAGCCTTCCGCTTGGGCTGTCGCATCCGAGCCTCACCAGCGACGAAGTCAGGAACGTCGAGCTTGCGTGCCATCTCATAGCCGCGGCCGAGAAGGTGGGCGACCTACAACTCGATCGCGCAAGGTCTCTGCTCGCGCAGTGCTTCCTGCTGTCGTCCCCCGAGGGAACTCCCGTCCAAAGAGTCGTCTACTACTTCGCCGAAGCGCTCGAAGAGAGGATCGGTCGACGTGAATTAGGCGGCCGTTTCCCCGAAGGTTCGAAGGAAACCGAAACAATGACGGCGCAAGACGTCGTCCGGGCAAAGCTGTCGAACCACCCGATGCATCTGATCAGCTACAACGGGCTTCCGTTCACGCAGGCCATTCAGTCCATCTCGGTCGGCGCCATCATAGAAAGCATGGCCTCCGCGAAGAGCATACACATAGTCGATCTGTCGATCAAGCACGGGCTCCAATGGAGGATCTTGATGCAAGCTCTGGCGACGAGATACACGTGTCCGGTGGCCTCGCTTAAGATCACTGCAGTAGGGGAGTCGAAGGAGGCGCTCGCGCCGGTCGGGAGGAGCCTCTCGGCCTTCGCCGAGGTTCTAGGGCTGCCTTTCAAGTTCAGGACCGTAATTGTGCGGGAGCTGAGGGATCTGAGGGCGGACATGTTCGACCAGGAGGACGGGGAGTCTGTCGGCGTCCTGTCGCACCTTGCGCTGAACAGCCTGATCGTGCAGCCCGAAAGCCTGGACAGGGTGATGAGAGCGGTCCGCAGCCTGCGGCCGCGCATAATGGCCGTTATGGACGTCGAAGCGAAGTTCAACTCGCAGTCCTTCGTCAACCGGTTCACCGAGGCCCTGTTCTACTACAGCGCGTACTTCGACTGCCTCCACCATCTGATGCGGAACTGCGGCACCAACAGGATGGTCATCGAGGGGGTCTTCTCGAAGGGGATAAGGAGCATCCTCGCGGCGGAAGGGAAGGAGAGAGTGATCAGAGGAGTGGGCGTGGAGGTCTGGAGGTCGTTCTTTGCAAGATTTGGTCTCGAGGAGGTCGAGCTGGGCTCGACGAGTCGAGCAAGTTGTCTCATGAGCCAATTTGCTAGGGATGGCTCGTGCACGTTGGAGAGGAATGGCAAGTCTGCGCTGGTGGGTTGGAAGGGGACGCCACTGCACTTTGTTTCTGCTTGGAAGTTTCAATAGGAAAGCAGGTTACAGAGGGTCCAATTCATGTCTACCAGCTTGATTGTTGGTTTTATCAGAATTTTTTTAGAAACAATCTTTTCTGAAATTATGTCCAGGATATATTAATTTTGCAAAATTTAGATGGAGGAATCCAACTCGCTAGAAGGTCAGGATATTTGAGTCTGTGTTTTGTTTTCTTCAATTTTTTTCTCGCAAATTTCTCTTGACAAATTAGTATTTACAGTAAAAATAATAACTTAAAAAAAAATCAGTCAAAAATTAAAATAAACAGAGAAAAAAAAAAAAAAAATTCTCACCCTATGGCTGCTTAACACTCCCTATCCACTTTTTATTTTCTTCTTATTTATTTTGTAATTTTATCATTTTATATTAAAAAGTTGACTTTAAGGAATAATGTTGGAGATATGTCTTGGATACTATTCAGTTTTATGTATATAAACTCCATATGTTTTAGGATTATTTTCTAGTTATTGTCCGAAACTTAATCCGTTTTATGTGTCACGTCCCGATTCGGGGAATCTTTCGTCCTCGCTTCGATTCGCGCCGAATCGTTCGTCCTCGCTAAGGCGTGATGTCGTACAAGTCTGGTGTTGCACTTGTACAAGGCAAGAACGTGCACTGTTATGTCATCTAGAAACATTTTGAAACTCAGCCACATTTCAGAAACATTGAGGACAAAATATAGGAAGAAGAAATACTCATTTTATTGATAATTGTAGTCAGAATACAACTTTTCTCGATAATATTTGAAATGCCTTTTCGGCTACATTGATTCATGAAAAGAAGTACAACTGATAGGCTGCCATGAAATAACTTCCCGTTCCATACATCATGTCCCTTTAGTACTTTGAAATATAAGCAGCTATCTTTGTAAACTCCGCAATACTTTGTGCGTCTTTAGGGAAAACAACTTGAAAGGAAACAACAGTTCAGAAAGCTTTAATTGCGATGTGCGCCCGAGTCTTCTCCAGTACCTGTGGAGGAGAGATCAACACATTATAACAATGCGCTGGTGAGCCCCGTTGGCCCACCCAGCTAAACCAACATTTTATTAATGACAAGCATTTTAATACATGAGATCATTATGGAACAGGGGCAACATTCGTGGCAATATGATATTGCATAAAATAATGTTTACTTTACCATCGACCGAATCCAGGGATAATGATAATGATAATACTTACCGCCCCTGCACAAGACAATCGTTAGCATGCATTCGGACTGGATCGTTGGTAAAACTGCACCATAAAGGACTTTCCAACGGGTATTACAGTGTACCATTCCAGAGTAGGTTGCAAGCCTAGTCGAATGTCCTGCAATACCTCGTGCCACTATAGCACGACCAAATGTTTCCCCCTAGGTCGAGCCGGTCCCCGGTGCCCCAAGTACCGTCCCGAGGAAACTACTCAAACCTTTTGCACAAAGACGTCCATGACCACGCGAATGCATAACCGACTCAACAGTACACAATTGCATGGTATTAGTAAGCCAACATTTGATACGCAACATTCTCATATTCAATATCTCAGGCAGCAATTCATTTCAATTCGACTTTCATTTCATTTCAGCATTTCAATGTTCAAGGGACAAGCACAATTCTCATTGTTGTTAACAGTGTAATCGATTCATTCAATGTTCAATCTCTAGCTTCTTAGTGGTATTGACTTATGGCATTAGCAACTTGATATCGATCAACGGATGTTGCAAGACAATTATTTAGTTGGCATGAAGGAATAGCGAGAGGGACAATACCACCACAGAGATCCACACTCACCAAATTAGAGAATCGCAGAGAGAGAGGAACACTTGCACGCTTAGCCTTCCGTCAAGCGTCAGTCTGCAATGGCACCAACAGTTTGGTTAATACTCTGTCTCGTTATGTTCTCTTCTCTCAGAATTCTCAAGAATGAATGCTATACAAATCGATAAAAACGGACAAGAATCAAATCATCGAAAATCATTCAGAAAAGTATCCATCAAAACCAAACAACAAAACCAGCAACAAAACATCCAGAGAAAACTCTTGGACGCATTTCAAGAGAAACCAATCCATTAGTTGGAAAGGTTCTTATGCACATGTCCGTGATCGATTCGGTGTCGACGGTAAGTTTTCCCAATACTCGGTTCCAACCGAGTTAACCAAGCCACAAGCCTTACATAGTGAACCGCTAGGAGCGGGACACTACATAATATACCACTAAGAAAAAGTTTCGTCCTCGAAACTTAAAGCAAAAGTCCTACCTCAAAATTATTAAACAGCGAGGGGTATTTCACCCGCATCTCCTCCTCTAGTTCCCACGTCGACTCCTCGACAGCATGGTTCTGCTATAGCACGTTGACCAAGGATACTGTTCGATTCCGCAAAACTTTCTCTTTCCTGTCTAAAATCTGGACAGGCTCTTCAGTGTAGGATAGGTCAGCGCTCAGCTGTAACTGATCGAAGTTTACTACATGACTTGGATCATGTACGTACTTTCGCAGTTGGGACACATGGAAGACATCGTGCACATCAGCCAGAGCCGGAGGTAGTACAAGTCGATAAGCCACTGAGGCTACCTTCTCCAAAATCTCGAAGGGTCCAACGAATCTCGGGCTTAGCTTTCCTTTCCTTCCAAACCGCATCACACCTCGCATGGGTGTGACCTTCAAGAAGATATGATCACCCTCCGTGAATTCTAAAGGTCGTCGATGTACGTTCGCATAACTCTTTTGTCGACTTTGAGCAACTCTAAGCCTTTCTCGAATTAAGCGGACCCTCTTGACGGCCTGTTCCACAAGTTCTGGTCCGAGCACCTGCTGTTCGTCGACTTCATACCAGCATATCGGTGATCGACATTTCCGCCCATACAAGACTTCGTACGGGGCCATCTGGATACTTGCCTGATAACTGTTGTTATAGGCAAATTCTGCCAATGCGAGATGTGCGTCCCAATTTGTCTTCGAATCGAGCATGCACAATCTCAACATATCTTCAAGAATATGATTTACTCTCTCTGTCTGACCATCAGTCTGCGGATGGTATGCCGTACCAAAATTCAACTTTGTGCCTAATGCTGAGTGCAGATTTATCCAAAATCGTGACAAGAATCGCCCATCTCTATCTGACACAATAGAAGCTGGCACCCCATGCAATCGAACAATTTTATTTATGTAGATCTGAGCCAACCATTCTACGCCCCATGTAATTTTTATTGGAATAAAATGAGCCGACTTGGTTAATCTATCCACGATAACCCAAATCACATCATTCCCCTTCTGAGTTCTTGGCAAGCCGACTATAAAGTCCATACATATATTATACCACTTCCACAGTGGAATAGCCAAATTTTGTAGTTCTCCGTCTGGCCGTTGGTGTTCGGCCTTCACACACTGGCAAGCTAAGCATTGTGACACGAATATCGCCACATCCTTCTTCATGCCATGCCACCAAAATGCTGTGCGCAGATCCTTGTACATTTTCGTGCTTCCCGGATGCAAGGAATACTTCGCGAAATGAGCCTCGGTCAGTATTTCCTTCTTGATATCCTCATCCTTAGGGACGCACAATCTTCCCCTGACACGAATAGTGTCATCTTCAACTGTAAAGTCCGATGCCATTCCTGCTAGAATCAACTCGTGTATCTTCTGCATAAACGGGTCATCCTTCTGAGCAATCTTAATCCTTCCCTGGAGACTCGACTCAAGCTGCAACTGAGCCAACTGTACATTCTGCGGACGAATCCTGAATTCGATGCCTATCTCTTCAAGATCTCGTAGTACCTCTTTTGCTACTGTTAGTGACCCAACGAGTTTTCGACTCAAGGCATCAGCTATCACGTTTTCTTTACCCGGCGTGTAAGAGATTGTTAAGTCATAATCTTTGATCAATTCTAACCAACGTCGCTACCTCAAATTCAATTCCTTCTGCGTGAATATGTACTTCAGGCTTTTGTGATCCGTGAAGATCTCGCAGGACACACCATAGAGATAGTATCGCCATAATTTCAACGCGAACACACAATCGTCGCCAGTTCTAAGTCATGAGTTGGGTAATTCTTCTCATGCTGTTTGAGTTGTCTCAACGCATATGATACTGTCTTCTCATGTTGCATGAAAACACATCCCAAACCGAGTCCCGATGCGTCACTATAGATCTGAAATCCCTCAGAGCCTTCTGAAAGTGCTAAAATTGGAACCGTGACGAGCCGTTGCTTGAGTTCTTGAAAACTATTCTCACAGTCGTCGGTCCACTTAAATACGACTCCCTTCTGAGTGAGGCGAGTCAAAGGCGAAACGATTCTTGAAAATTCTTTCACAAACCTACGATAGTACCCGGCTAAACCAAGGAAACTCCGTATCTCACTAGCTGATGCAGGCAGTTTTCAGTCTACAACTGCCTCAATCTTCTTTGGGTCAACGGCAACGCCTTCTGCCGAAACAACATGCCCTAGGAATGACACGTTGTTCATCCAAAATTTGCACTTGCTTAGTTTTGCATACAACTGATTGTCCCGCAGCGTCTAAAGTACTTATCTCAAGTGCCCGACATGAGTCTCCCGGTCCTTTGAGTAGATCAAGATGTCATCGATAAACACAATAATAAACTTGTCTAAGTACGGTCAAAACACTCTATTCATTAGATCCATAAAGGCTGCTGGAGTATTAGTCAAGCCGAATGGCATGACCAAAAACTCATAGTGTTCGTATCTCATACGGAATGCTGATTTAGGGACATCCTCAGGTCTGATCTTCAACTGATGGTATCCTGAACGAAGATCGATTTTTGAAAATACGGTCGCCCATTGTAACTGATCGAACATATCATCTATCCTTGGCAATGGATACTTGTTACGGATGGTTGCCTTATTCAGTTCTCTGTAATCGATGCATAGCCGCATCGTCCCATCCTTCTTCTTTACAAACAACACTGGAGCTCCCATAGAGATACACTTGGGCGAATGTATTCCCGGTCTAGCAATTCTTGTAGCTGTACCTTTAGTTCCTTTAAATCTGCCGGAGCCATCCTGTACGACGCCTTTGATATCGGGCGAGTATCCGAGAATGTATCAATTGTGAATTCGATTTCTCTATCTGGCGGTATTCCAGGTATCTCGTCCGAAAACACATCGGGAAACTCTGCCATAATTTCGGTCTGATTCGAGCCTACACTCTTCATCCGAGTGTCTTGAACAGAAGCAAAAAATCCTTCACACCCTGTGTACAGCATGTGCCTTGCTGTAACTGTCGATATTACCATGGGTCCTTGGAACGCCGAACCGCACGAGTAAGAGAACTCCGTTTCTCTGGGTAGGCAAAACACAAGTACTCTCTTATCCGCATAGTCGATTGTTGCATGACAGGCGCTGAGCCAGTCCATTCCCAAGATGATATCGTACTCTTTGATGTCGAGTACAATTGCATCCACAGATAAAGTCTTGCCTCCAATTTTAATGTAGCCGTCCCTACAAATCAAAGTTGCAGGCATATCTCCGAAGGAGTGCTAACACACAAAGCTGTCTTTAGTAGAGTCATACAAAATTTATTTTTCGTTGCAAAATCAGACGAGATAAAGCAATGAGTAGCACCAGAATCAAAAAGTACTCTTGCAGGTGTACCTTTGTACAGCAACATACCTGTTATTACATTCTCTACAGTCTGGGCCTCTGCTTGAGCAAAAGCATAAACCCTTGCTTGCGCACCTTATTGTTGATTCGGTGCATTCCCAGTTGGAGCTGGTAAGGCTGGTGGCGCTTGGCCACGAATTTGGTTGTTATGTTAGCCCCGGTTCTGATTGTTATACTGTCCACGATATTGATTGTCATTCGGTCTACGATGATTATAGTGCTGATCCCGTAGGGAATTTTGATTTTGATTCCTTCCCTTTCTACATTCAGATGCCCTGTGGCCTATGCCGCCACAATTGAAGCATCCAGCTCGACATTCTGCTTTTTGATGTCCATATCGGTTGTACTTGAAGCAACGTGGTCCTTGATAACACCCTTATTCTCACCAGTATTATGACGCTTAGGAACGTTATTCCTATCAGCAACTGAGGGTCGTTTATGGTTGCTACTCTGGTTGCGCAGTGTTGTCCTACGGCTAACTGGTGGATGGAATCTCTCCATCTCGAGTGCAGTTTCGTACGCCTCCCTCTAAGACGTACACTTTCGACTTAGCACATCGCGCTGCAGGCCCTCATTCAAGCCTTGCACGAATCTTCCTCGCTTTACGTCATCATTCCGGACCATGTATCCCATAAATGCAACTCTCTTCAGAAATTCAGTTTCATAATCATCTACTGACATATCCCCCTGTCGGAGTTCTACGAACTCATTCTCTTTCTGTTGACGGACAGCTGGTGGAATGAATTGTGCAATAAAAGCCTGCTTGAAGGTCTCCCAAGATATATTCATATCCGGACTATTACCGTAAAGTGCTTGTCTCTGCGAAGTCCACCATTCCTGGACCTTGAGACGAAGTTGTACAGCGGTACACTCCACTCTCTTGCTGTCCTGTATATCTATTATTCGAAAGTAGCCCTCAAGCGTGTTCAGGAAGCCCATCACCTCATATGGATCCGCTCTTCCATTAAACTCAAGCGGATCACAACTCTTGAATTCAGAGAACTTGAAGCTCGTTCTCTTCCGTGTCGGCGTTTCAGGTTTCTCTGTCGGCCGGCACTTCTACTGTCTCGGTTGCTGCGGCCTTTGGAGAAACATTGGAATCGGCCGTCAGCTTGGTGACAATCTAGGATAGATTATCCACTTGCTTTTGTTGAGCATCTAGCTGCTCCTGAAACTGATACTGAAGCTGCTCTTGAAGCGCGCGATGTTGAGCTTCGCTCGGCTTCTTCTGAGCCTCCAATTGTTTAATCAGTTTCTCTATTGGGTCAGACGATGAATTCGTCTTTGCGTTATCACCTTTGGTCATTCTACAACAAAGAAATAATTCCATTTGCACTTATAAAATATTTATGGACTTATTGTATGGAATATTATTTCATGCCAGCGCTATCGACACCATCAATCGAGAAAATTTGCATTAAGACTTTTTTTTTGAAAATATTTTTGAAATCCGAGAAATTGAAACCGTGCTCTGATACCAACTTGTTACGCCCCGATTCGGGGAATCTTTCGTCCTCGCTTCGATTCGTGCCGAATCGTTCGTCCTCGCTAAGGCGTGATGCCGTACAAGTCTGGCGTTGCACTTGTACAAGGCAAGAACGTGCACTGTTATGTCATCTAGAAATATTTTGAAATCCAGCCACATTTCAGAAACATTGAGGACACAATATAGGAAGAAGAAATACTCATTTTATTGATAATTGTAGTCAGAATACAACTTTTCTCGATAATATTTGAAATGCCTTTTCGGCTACATTGATTCATGAAAAGAAGTACAACTGATAGGCTGCCATGAAATAACTTTTCGTTCCATACATCATGTCCCTTTAGTACTTTGAAATATCAACAACTATCTTTGTAAACTCTGTAATACTTTGTGCGTCTTTAGGGAAAACAACTTGAAAGGAAACAACAGTTCAGAAAGCTTAATTACGATGTGCGCCCGAGCATTCTCTAGTACCTGTGGAGGAGGGGTCAGCATATTATAACAATGCGCTGGTGAGCCCTGTTGGCCCACTCAGCTAATCCAATATTTTATTAATGACAAGCATTTTAATACATGAGATCATTATGGAACATGCAACATTCGAGGCAATATGATATTGCATAAAATAATGTTTACTTTACTATCGGCCGAATCCTGCTTTCCTGCATAAGATACAGGATAATGATAATGATAATACTTACCGCCCTTGCACAAGAAAATCGTTAGCATGCATTCAGACTGGGTCGTTGGTAAAACTGCACCATAAAGGACTTTCCAACGGGTATTACGGTGTACTATTCTAGAGTAGGTTGCAAGCCTAGTCGAATGTCCCGCAATACCTCGTGCCACCATAGCACGACCAAATGTTTCTCCCTAGGTCGAGCCGGTCCCCGGTGCCCCAAGTACCGTCCCGAGGAAACTACTCAAACCTTGTGCACAAAGACGTCCATGACCACGCAAATGCATAACCGACTCAACAGTACACAATTGCATGGTATTAGTAAGCCAATATTTGATACGCAACATTCTCATATCCAACATCTCAGGCATCAATTCATTTCAATTCGACTTTCATTTCATTTCAGCATTTCAATGTTCAAGGGACAAGCACAATTCTCATTGTTGTTAACAGTGTAATCGATTC
>JANAVB010042420.1:20746254-20838754 GCA_029216955.1 Iris pallida | reverse complement strand
CTCTTTTCACTCTCAATCCAAACATACCCTTAGATTTCATATAGATTAATTTCTCTTTTAAAGGATAGGATCTTCTCCAAGGTTCTCTCTTAAGATAATAGAGAAGAGTTATGATCAGACATACTTTGAGCTAAAATTCTCTACACGTCAAAGAAGTGTCATTTTAACACACCAAAAAATAACGAAAAACTAGGAAAGAAAAGTTTCTCCAAATGACCCAATAGTTCACATGGTTTTCACTCAAGCGAACTAGTAGTTTACATTTCTGCAATAGTTTCTTGAAGATAATGCGAAGAGGGTGGTTATACACTGACTAGGAGAAGAGGACTAAAACTGAAGACGTCGTGCTTTAGGTTCTATATGTCAATGTTAATTGGTCTCTGTTGATCTCTATAGAGAGAGGTTGGGTTAGATTAGCTGACAAGCAGCATAAAAAATACTGTCAATTTTTTATAAAATGATTTACTATAGAATACACTTTGGGTATTATAGACATAATTCTTAACAGAGCCGAAAGCCGAAAGCCCAAAGCCGAGAGCCGAAAGGAAAAAGAGGATTGAACCAGCAGAACCCAAAAGTTTAAAGGTTTTTTTTTGTTATTCTCTTAAGAATGACAGGAAGATGAATCTCCCTGGTCTGTTGACTAATGTAACAAAATATTAAAAAATATCGAGGACAAAGAACTAGAACAAGTAAAATAACAACCACCGACAATCAAAAGAATCCAAATCACCCAGTGAAACATGAGAAATAATATATATTTTGAAAGAAATAAATACATTAACTTCTCCTGTGCTCTATGGGTACTATAGAAATCATTCTTATTTTTAAAATAATTACATGACCAACCCTTTATTTTATATTTTATTTTTAAAATAAAAATAGTTAATATTATAATTTTCTATAGAAAATATAAAACACATGGATAGTTGGTGTAATTAGTTTCAAAATTGCAGTGACCCGTGTAACAAGAAATATAAGAATATTTAACTTATCATAAAGGAACGACGTGATTGGAACACTGGCTGAGGAACAGCTGATCCGGTACCAAAACATAAGAATAGTTAACTTAAAATTTTCATGTTTAAAATGTAATGATGTAAGTGTGTGCGTACGTGGTTCGCATAACTCCCAAAAATAAAACAGGGACGGCAGATTAACAGATGATGACGCCTCGAATTTATCGGTGCCGTTCACTAAAGCGCACCTTAAATTGCACCACTTCCTGAGTCCGCATTATTTTTGTCAACTTCCCTCCTGGAACTAGTGCAACAGCATAACCAACTAATTTCAGTAGGCCGGCCAAATGAACTAAACGATACAAGAACTTTGTCATAATTGTATAGAAATGCAAATTGCTTTCGCTAATGATAATATAGAAAATAAAATTGCTACCAATGCATAACGATGCCAAGTATAGTTGCATATATATATTTTTTAATTATAACTACGTTTTTTACAGTTGGAAAATTCGAACTCTGTTAATTTTGTCTAGTGTCTATACAATGAGCTATAAGCACTAGACAGTATAGTTGCATATATATACTTTCTCCTCGTACCTCTCATTTCATCCTTGAGACGACAAGACTATGTCCGAAGTTTCGTGCATAACTCCAAAGATGTCCAGTATGAATGGCGCTACGAGGAATTCATACCAACCATTCTCAGCAGACAACATGGGAGGAGCCTGCGGATGGAACTCAACTGAGGAACCACCTTCCTCGTTCTCAACCAACAACCAGCAACAGTCTTCAAAGCACACGACATCCGACGATTTGCTCGTGAGGCCGACGGAGGCTGCCGCCGACGAGAACGCGAGCTGCCACAGCTCGATTGCATACAAGACCAACACCAACTTCCGCGACTACGAAGACGAAGACGGCAGGGAGAGGAGTACGGTACTGTCCACGGAAGGAGTGGTAAGGGTGGCTGCAGCGCACATCATCCGGTTGTCCGACCTCGTGTCGAACCGGCACTCGGAGCAGGCCACTCCCTTGGAGCTGCTGCACCTGAACCTCGCGGGCGACGACGTGAGGGACGTCGAGCTTGCCAGCCATCTCATAGACGCGGCCGAGAAGGTGAGCAACCGCCAGCTCGACCGCGCAAGTAGCTTACTCAGGCAGTGCTTCCTGCTGTCATCCCCCGCGGGGAATCCAGTCGAGAGGGTCGTGTACCATTTCTCTAAAGGGCTAGAAGAGAGGATCTTCCGAGAAACAGGGAACGGGACTTCGGAAGCTTCCAAGGAAACGGAAATAACGGCAGCCAACGACGTCGTCAACGCGACGTTAGGGAACCACGCGGTGCATCTGGTCGCCTACAGGGCGATACCGTTCCACCAGCTCTTCCACTCCCTCTCGGTTCAGGCCTTCCTAGACAACATGGCCTCGGCAAGGAGGATCCACATAGTCGACTTCGCGATCCGGCACGGGCTCCAGTGGAGGATCCTGATGCAGGCGCTGGCTGCCAGAGACGCGTGCCCGGTCGAGTCGCTCAAGATCAGCGCCGTCGGATCGTCCGTCGGGGCGATCAGTGCCGTCGGCGAGAGCCTGTCGAGCCTGGCCGAGAGGCTGAGGCTTCCTTTCTTGTTCAGGGAAGTGGTACTGCAGGACCTGAAGGATCTGAGAGAGGACATGTTCGATCTAGACGAAGGGGAGGCACTCGGGATCTCCTCGCACCTGGTTCTGAACACCCTGATCGTGAAGCCGGAAAATGTGGAGAAGGTGATGAGAGTCGTACGGAGCCTGAGGCCGTGCGTGATGGTGGTGATGGACGTCGAAGCCAACCTCAACTCCCCGTCCTTCATCAGCCGGTTCACCGAGGCTCTGTTCTTCTTCAGCGCGTACTTCGACTGTCTTCACGCTACGATGAAGAGGAGCGGCGAGAGCAGGAGGATGATCGAGGAGGGGTTCTTCTCGCAGATCATAAAGACCGTCATCGCGACCGAGGGGAGCGAGCGGGTGATGAGAAGAGTGGGCGTACAAGTATGGAGGTCGTTCTTTACGAGATTTGGTCTCAAGGAGACGGAGTTGAGCGAGCGCTCCAAGAAGCAAGCGCGCTATATCATCAAGAAGTCTTTCAGGGACGGTTCATGTATGCTAGAAAGGAATGGCAAGGCCTTGCTGATCGAGTGGAAGGGAACCCCGCTTCACTTCATTTCCGCTTGGAAGTTCCAACCCTAGGTACAATCTGCGTAACCCCCTGCTACCCAGTGCTCCATTGTTGAACAGTAGGAAAATTACTGTATACCTGACGTAATGCAGGAGACTTTGTGCACGCTGCATTGCGTACTGTTTGGACCCACTATTCTTAATTTTCACACACACGCACACAGTTCCTCTGCGGTTCGATCCCAAGACCATCTGCATAGCAAAGGATACTATACCTGCTGACCACAAGAGCAAGCTGAGTTCGAAATATATGTGTTGCCTTAAGATGTATAATTTCCTCTGCATTATGAGTTTCTTTTCCCTATTTTTTGTTGAAACAAAGGGAAATCCTATATTGGTTGAGTAACAGGAGATTAACCAAACAGTTCTCAAGGATGAAGAACAAAACAAGCACACCTCAAAATGAACACGAAAAAAAGCTGTCCATGTACAAGGAGCAAGTAATAATAGTGTAAATGCTAGCTTCCAATTAGTTCTTCAGTGTTCTTTAGTTCCCTTCAAAAATGCAGATTTCTCTCTATAAAAATTGTGGCTATACTATCCCAGTATTGGCCATATTTTTATACTCTCCTATCTCTCCAACCCCTATTGAGCTACTTAAATGAGCAGGAATTCGTGCAGATAATGCCTCCAAATTTCGAACTGTCAAATGCATTGCATGGTCTTTAGCAGTTCCCCCATGATTGGTGTAATGAAGATAAGTGTTGCATGGATACTCCTCACGAGAATCGTATCTGTATCAATTAACGTTGGACATAATACTTCCTTGACACTCCTATTAGATATGGCTTGCCCATATGTAGGTTCCGAAGGGACCCAAAACATTTTTGCCATGTCTTAAGAGTAATTTAGATATGAGAAAAAAGTGACACTATTTAATATGTAGTGAATCCCTTTTAGAACGTCTTGGAACCTTATTGCTTATGCAATCATAGTTTTGGTTCCTAAGGAAGAAGGAGCTAATGAGGTTAGTAAATTTAGACCTATTAGTTATTGAACTGTTCTTTTAGTTCACTATTATGAAGGTGCTAGTTAGTAGACTTGTTAGTGTTGGATACCCTTCTCTTATTGATGTTGCTCAATCTGGATTCATTAAGTACAGATTTATCATTGACAATGTTGCAATAACTCAAGAGATGATACTCATAAAATGTTGCAAAAATACATTGGAAGCTATTCTTCTAAAGTTAAGCTCCGTGATAAAGTCGATTGATTTTTTTTTTTAGAAAAGGAAGTGCTTTTCGTTGGAGAGATTAGTAAAGATGGGTTAATTGGATCATGTTGAGTCTTCAAACTGGTACTTTTAGAAGGAAGTCTATTTTAAGTTAATGTCGTAGCTAAGGGTATAATTTCCTGCGAAAGTTATATGAGGTATGGAAATCTCATATCTTCATTATTATTTGTCCAAGTTATAGATGTGCTCAACAAGGTGAAGGTGGGGGTGGGGGGTTTAACTGCTCTCTGTGTGTGTGTAAAATTTATTATTATTATTTTATGCCAATGATCGCTAGTTCAAGTGGTTAGTGTGGAGGCATGTGTTCCTTGTGGACGGAGTTCGAATCCCAATGGGAGCGATTCTAGAAGTTGGTTACCCGTTCTAATGTGGAGTATGTATATTATCAACAAATTAATTTAAAAACTATAATGGTTTTCTCACCTAGTTGAAAAAAATAAATAACATGTGTAAATCCTAAATATCTTAAAATTTGAATTATATTTAACTAATTAAACGATATTATCTAACTAAACACATATCCAAAATTTTAAAAGCATATTTATAATAAATCATAACTAATATTCTATATTTCAATACTATCATAAAAAAAATTTCTTTTTTTTACGTGCGTGAAAGTAACTAGTATATATAATATGTGTCTGTGTATTATTTAGCTATCTAATTCAAAACTCTCGTCCATGTTGCTGGCTTGGTAAATCTTTCATCTAACCAAAATTTATCTTCCTTGTTTTTTTTGAGATGCAAAATTATTAATTAAATTATTATACTCTAGATTCGAAAAAATTTTAATTTAGAGCCCCCATACATTAATTTGGAAAGTATAGAACCACAACCAACTAGCTTAGTATTCATATTTTAATTTGACAACACACTACCTTACCTTAATCGGCTAACTAGAAAATTGCTAGTACATTAATTATTAAAACAGCAACTAATTTAATTAATTCTCTCTGTTAATTAGCTCACATGTACACTTACTCGAGCCTTGACCAGGCCTCCTACCACAGGGAGGTCTTAGGCAATTGCCTAATTAGACTTGTGGGCAGTAGGGATGGCACAAGGCAGTAGGGATGGCAATATCTCCCCCCCCCCCCCCCCCCCCCCCCCCCAACCCCCCCCAATCCGACGGGGACCCCATTTTTTTACATTATGGGAACGGATTTGGGAATTTAAAAATGAAGATGGGGACGGGGATGGAATTAAAATAATTTTCTGGTCTGGTTCGGGGACGGATATGGGTATAGTACTTCACGTTCCGGTAAATCCCCGATCCTAATTACTTATACCCATATCCATATGTGCAACTCATTGGAAATTGTATGATCTATCTAGTATATATTTTATGAAAACTATGTTTTATTAACATGCCATGTACTTTTTCTTTGGGAACAAAACTAATTTTTTAAGCTTATAATGTACTTAAAAAATTGTTAACGGACGAGAGACGGAAACGAAAAAATTTGGTCCCGAAAGTGTTAACGGGGCTAGGACGGGACAAGGACGGGGATGGGGACGGAGAAAGCATTGTTTATCCTGGACAGGGATGGGGGTAAAAAATTAAATCCGACGGGGAACGGGAATGGGGATGGGGATTCAAATACTACTCGAAAATGCAAATGGAGGATATGATCCCCGGCCTCAATCTGTCCCGTTGCCATCCCTGGTGGGCAGACTGGCTCTGCAAGATGCTTAACTTAGGTAAATATAATGCTTTGATCAAAGACATTCATGATAAAGTTTACAGGAAATTTGCAACACTGAAAATAACCTCAAAGAAATTAAGAGAAACGAAAGAAGTTTGAATGAATAAAATGTTGGGTGGTCCCTCCTTAATTGGAGAGAGGATTTGGAGTTTCCAAGGTTCATTCACCTTGGAGAAAGTCTAAAGACTTGTGGAGTTCTGTCACGACCCGCACCCTAGAGTAAGGGCACGAGAAGTGGGTACGTCCAGCCTACGCCGCAGTATCGGCGGTAGAACGCTGTCCTAGGTCAATCATCTAACAATATAAGGTACCTGTATAGTTTATACTCTCCGAGTGGAGGTAACATCACAACATATAGTCTCAATCACATCTAAGGTAGAAGAATGAAAGACAGAAGATAGATAGTAACTCAAAGAGAACCATAGCATAGATGAAATAAGTCTAAGTGTCTAGGATACATAACATCCAGAATGTCAACTCATAATACAATAAGTCTAAGAGTCTATACATCTCCACATCTCAAAATACAACTCAGAATGTGAGACAAAAAGTAAATATAGAAAAGACTGCCTAGACTAAACTGGTCTAGACTACTGGAACAACATCCTCGGCTGCAGGTGGATCCTGCTGAGGGTCCTCAATACAAGTGTCATCTAGTCCTGCTCCATAATAAGTAGTCACCCATGCCTCGTCCTCATCCTCTGTAATATTTTCAACAGGTCCAATCAGGACAGGAACGAGCACAATACATCTCACGCAGTTCATATCAGGTTAGGAAATACGATACAGGCAATAGAGTAAGATACATGAACTGCTGAAAGGAAATATACGCTGTAAAAGAGATAGCTGTAATGAAATATCTACTGTATATAGAGAACTGTAGTGACTAGTGATGTAGAGCACAAGATAGACATGTGAATGGCTAGAATTTATACATGATCTACTGAGTTTGCACATGACTACTTTGGAATTATTCACATGTCCACTTCTACTCCCCCGTTTCCCCAATCAATACACAAAGATCTATACAAGTTACGTTATTATACATGATATCACATGGGGCCCATGAAAGGGTGCACATGATAGTATACATGAGGGCTCAGTAAACATGAGAGTACATGATCACATGAGTGCACATGAATGATGGAAGCATAGGAGTACATGATGATAGTGAAACACACATAACATGAAGTACCCGATGCTCCCGAGAGGGATAACATCTCATGTAAAGATCCATATAGTACCAATCCGTGATACCAATGTGACAGCAACAAGTAAAGTAATCTAGAGCGAGAAGTAAAGCCTGAACAAGTATGAAACGGTCAGAGAATGTACTCGCCTGCTGTATAAATGTCTGTAGAGAATATACAGTCTGAGGAGAGGTGTCTGGCTCCTGATTAGAGCAACACAAGTCACAATGTATTCTAAATAGTAAAAATGAAGTCTACTATGCATACTACATTATTCTAGGTCAATCTGGTCAAAAGTCAACTCTTGGTCAACTCTAAAGTCAAACTAGTCAAAGTTAGGTCAACACTAGTCAACTAGTTAGGGTTTTAGTCAAACTAGTCAAACTAGTTGTTTTAGGTCATTTCTAGTCATTTCTAGGTTAACTAGGTCACTTTTGACCTAGGGTTGACTTTGGTCAACCCTTAGTCAACAAGGGTCAACAAGTGGGTTTAGGGTCATTAGGGTTAGCCCCAAGCCATAGGCTAGTAATCCTAGGCCATAGGCCATAGTCATAGGTTTTCATATAAACCTATACTAGAAATCATATATATATGTATATATCTATATATAGATATATATATATATATATCTATCTACTACCCATATACCCATATATGAATACTAAGTATAATACAAACCCACACTCACACATTAATATATAGTGACCTAATGTAACTAATACAAATATATATATATCAATATATATATATATATATATATATATATATATATATACCTATATATATAAACTCATATATATAAACTCATATATACTATATATATAGAGAGAGACATAGAGAGAGACAAAGGGTGAGAGAGAGAATGAGAGAGAGAGAGACTTAATAGGTCAGGACAGGGGGGGAAATGGTTCCCAGATTTCTGGAACCAAGTTCCAGGCCCCAAACACACACACACACAGAATACATATATACATACCTATGTATATATATACATAACTACACGAATACCCAACCAAATACTCCCAAAATTGACCCACACTTACATATACATATATACTACATATATATGTACTAAAATACACTCTCTCAAAGTATTAATCTCAAACAAAATCGATTTGAATTTTGATTTTGCAAAATCTGGAAAAACCCAAAACAGTGAACTGTGCACTGTGCACTTCGAAAATAGGTAATTCGAAATACACACAATAAAACGAGCTAAGGCCCGCAACCATGGGTTGGTAACTAAAGCCCCACACATACACTAGTGTCCTAGGTACCTGACACGACACCACGACACAGTTTCACGTGTCCAAACACAAGAAAACACGGCTCGGGTAAGCTCTGATACGCGTACACAATAACAGTGTCGTGCACGCGTTCCAGGAGCTCGTGGACACACCACGAGACACGACACGTCTCGTGGTCGTGCATACGTGTAGCCCACACGTAGGGCTACACGTTCCACACCCTGACACATGTCCACGACACTCGTGGACACAAAACGAACCCCGTATCAGTCATAAAAACACGACTGATACACGCGTGTTACGACAGCGTCGTGCACGCGGTTACACGCGTCGTACTCGCGACACAGGACACGACGCACCACGTGTTCGTGTCCACGTGTACGCCACACATAGGGCTCCACGCCCGTGTCACTACGAGACACCCTAGTGTCGTGTCCATGCGACACGACACGCTCAAAGTCGTGCCCGTGCGCGTGTGTGCTGACAGTGCACGACCAGTGCACGTGTCCGTGCTCTCTCGACACGACACCAACGTGTCTCAAACTCGAGGGGGGGCATGTCAGAGGTTGCCCCCTCCTCTGTGTAAATTTTCACGTGTCCACGTGTCCCACAGTGTCCGTGCTAAGTGTCGAGTAGCAGGGCATGCACGCGTGGCCTCGTGCTGCGAGTTCGTGTCCATTTTGGACACGGACACAGCACAGAAATGTGCTCAGTCAAGTTGTTTTGTGTCCTACATGTCTAGGGCTACAAGTTTGTATAATTTGTTTTGGTAAATCATAAAAACAAGTCCATTGTGGCATTTCACCAAACAAGGGTTTCTAGCTTAGGATACGTGTCCGATACGGACACCAAAACACTTCTAATTTCCACCAAATTTTACCCACAGTAGTGTTAGTCCTACATGAATGCATTTATGAAGGAAAAACAGGAATTTAACTAAGTTTGTGAGAAAATACCTATTTGTGCAATCCAATAAAAATCAAGGAAAATGGGGGGTGTGTGATCTTCAACTTGATGATGTCCAATGCCTCCAAATCCTTGATTGCTAGTTCCCCTTAGTACCCTAGATGTTGTAGGGTCCCAATGCCAGAGACTAGAGTGAATTTGGATCAAAATAGCTCAAGTTATGAAGGGTTGAAGGAATGAGAATTTTTCTAGGATTAAATTCATGTAAATTTGTTCATGAATGATATAATGGGCTATATAGGAAAGTGTGGCTGCTAGGGGGGTGCCCTATGGCCGGCCAAGGCATTGGGGGGGGTGTCCTTGCCTCTTCCTTCATGGCTAAGGATTGGACTTTGGTAAAGGGTGAGATATTTGGAGTGATTTGTGCAAAATATCAATAAAGTTAATATCTAGATATTTTCCTCACTTATCCCATGACCAAAACTTCATCCTAATGCTTCTAGGTTAGTGGCTAACCTCTAGTTTAGGGTAGGATAGGTTAGGGACTAATCATGGGACTTTAACCATGATTAAATAATAATAAAATCACATAATCAAAATTAAAGTCTATAAAATTACCAAAATACCCTTTTGGTCAAAAACCACTAATTTGATGTTCTAAGCCTATGGCTAAGCTCTCATGGTCATGGCAACTTCTAGGTTAGAGAAAACTAGGATTTATACTAAGTTATACTAACCAAAATCACAAAGTCGTAAGTCATGACTTAGCATGACTTACGACTTAGCATGACTTAGAAAATGGTTTAATCACACTAATAATCACTATAAACCATATCATGCCCTAAACACACTTAATAATTAATAAAAATAATAATTTTTCAAAAATTCCTAATTTCAGAAAACAGGGTGTTACAAGTCTACCCTCCTAACAATAATTTCGTCCTCGAAATTTAAAGACGAAACTGAAACTAAAGAGAAGGATAGAAATCATACCTCAAGGTACAAATAGATAAGGGTATTGCTCGCGCATCTCATCCTCCCGTTCCCAGGTGGACTCTCCTGGAGAATGATGCCTCCATGCGACACGAACCAATGGTATCGTCTGGTTCCTCAATGCCTTCTCCCGCCGATCCAGAATCTCAACAGGCTGCTCTGGATAACGAAGAGTAGGACCCACCTCGATCTCGGAATGATCAAGTACATGGCTAGGATCTGCCACGTACCGTCTCAACTGCGACACGTGAAATACGTTGTGGACTCCTACCAATGCTGGTGGTAAGTCTAGCCTGTAAGACACGTCATCGACTCTCCCGCTGATAACAAAAGGGCCGATGAAACGCGGGCTAAGCTTCCCACCTCCACCAAAACGTATCGTGCCACGTGTCAGAGATATCCTCAAGAATACCTGGTCTCTGACCTAATCACAAACAAGGTCTCAATTTAATTATGATAAACAAACATGATTAATAAAACACAACAAGACAACCTAATTCTAATCCTATCTCTAAACTGTACCTCAAACTCCAAAGGTCTGCGGTGGCTGTCGGCCCAATGCCGATGTCTGTCCTGTGCCACGCGAAGCCGATCTCCGATAAGCTTCACCTTCTCTGCTGCATCTACAACCATTTCAGGCCCCAATAATACTCGCTCCCCAACATCATCCCAAGACAAGGGTGTACGACATCTACGCCCGTACAGTGCCTCAAAAGGGGACATCTCGATGCTGGCCTGAAAGCTGTTGTTATATGCAAACTCTACTAAGTGCAGGTGACTCTCCCAAGATCCTCCAAAGTCCAGGACACAAGTCCGCAACATGTCCTCCAGAGTCTGAATGGTCCGCTCTGACTGTCCGTCTGTCTGCGGGTGGTATGCAGTACTAAACTTGAGCTGAGTGCCCAAGCTAATATGCAAGCTCCTCCAGAAATGTGAAGTAAAATGGCTGTCCCGGTTCGATACAATGCTCACTGGAATCCCATGAAGTCTGACTATCTGCCTCATATACATCTCTGATAGCTTCTCGGTAGACAAACCCACTTTGAATGGCAAAAAGTGGGCCAATTTGGTCAACCTGTCGACGATGACCCAAATCGCATCCTTCCCTCCTGGAGTACGCGGCAATCCCGAAACAAAGTCCATCGTGATGTGCTCCCACTTCCACTCCGGAATGGGCAATGGCTGCAACGGTCCTCCTGGCCTCTGCCTCTCTGCCTTGACCTGCTGGCAGATCAAACACCTGGCTACGAAGTGTGCTACCTCGCGCTTCATCCCACTCCACCATACATGCTCTCTCAGATCCCTATACATCTTGTTGGCTCCCGGATGTATCGAGTACTGAGAACGGTGGGCCTCCTACATAACCTACTCCCGAAAGTCTCCACTGGGCACACACAGTCTGGAACCGTGCCTCAATGTGCCATCCGCTGCAAGAGTGAACTCATCGTCCGTAAATCCCTGGCTGACCTGCTCCCTGATGCATCGTAGAGAAACATCATCGAACTGAGCCGACTTGATCCTATCAATCAAGTCCGACTGAATCTGGAGGCCCCATATCTGCATCTGCACTCCCGGCACAATCACCTCGATCCCAAGGCTCTCCAAGTCCGCCAACAAGTGACGATCCATCGTCAAACACATAGCTGTCGGATATCTGCTTAACGCATCGACAACTACGTTGGCCTTTCCTGGATGATACTGCAGAAGAATATCAAAGTCCTTCATCAGCTCCAGCCACCTGCGCTGCCTCATGTTCAGCTCCTTCTGCGTAAACACGTATTTCAAGCTCTTGTAGTCTGTGAATATCTCCACGCGCTCTCCATATAAATAGTATTTCTACAGCTTCAGAGCAAAGATAACTGCCGCCAACTCTAAATCATGGGTAGGGTAGTTCTTCTCATGGGGCCACAACTGCCTGGAAGCATAGGTAATCACCTTCCCATGCTGCTGCAAGACACAACCCAAACCCTTCCCCGAGGCGTCACTGTAGATAGTGAAGCCGCCTGATCCTGATGGCAATGTCAGAATCGGGGCTGTCGTCAACCGCTTCTTCAACTCATCGAAAGCGGTCTGACACTCCTCTGACCAGAGAAACTCTGCGTCCTTCCGGGTCAGCCTAGACAACGGCTCTGCAACCCGGGAGAAATCCTGGACGAACCTCCTGTAGTAGCCTGCCAATCCTAGGAAGCTCCTGATCTCTGCCACTGACGTCGGCGCTGCCCAAGCCTCAACTGCTGATATCTTCCTCGGGTCGACTGAGATCCCATCTCCAGTCACTACATGACCCAGGAAGTCAACTCTGTCAAGGAAGAACTCGCACTTCGAGAGCTTGCCGTAAAGCTGCTCCTGTCTGAGAGTCTCTAGGACCACTCTCAAGTGCTCCTCGTGCTCCTCCTCGGTCTTCGAGTACACCAGGATGTCGTCGATGAACACCACCACGAACTTATCTAAGTACTGGTGGAACACCTTGTTCATCAAGTTCATGAACACCGCCGGAGCATTCGTCAACCCAAACGGCATCACCATAAACTCAAACTGGCCGTACCGCGTCCTGAACGCCGTCTTCGGGATGTCCTCCCTCTTCACCTTTACCTGATGGTAGCCTGACCTCAGATCAATCTTCGAGAATACCCGAGCTCCGCTCAACTGATCGAAGAGATCGTCGATCCGCGGCAGTGGATATCTGTTCTTGATCGTCAGACTGTTGAGTGCCCTGTAGTCGATACACATACGTACCGACCCATCCTTCTTCGGTACAAAGAGTACCGGTGCACCCCAAGGGGAAGAACTAGAGCGGATGAAGCCTTTGTCCTGCAACTCATCCACCTGTTTCTTCAATTCCACCAGCTCGCTGTTGTTCACCCGATAGACATGCTGAGAAATGGGTTCCGCACCTGGAACCAAGTCTATCGAGAACTCAACGTCTCTGTCTGGTGGAAGCCCAGGCAATTCCTCTGGAAACACGTCTATGAACTCTGCAATCAAAGGATGTGGAGCTGGCTGCTCCTCGACTGAAGCTCCACAGAAAACTCCGCAAGTCTGCTCTGCCTGCCGTCGAGAATATACAAACTCTGGCTCTCCTGGCGCTCTGAACAGAACTCTACCCCCGCGGCAATCTATGCTGGCATGGTGCATGCTCAACCAATCCATACCGAGTACAATATCGTAGTTCGGTAGTGGCATTACGAGCAAACACACATCCAACTCTCGGCCTTCCAAAACTACTCTCCGTCCCTTGCAAATATCACGAACGAGGATAATGCCACCCCCGGTCGTAATCTTACAAGTCCTAGGCAACGATTCAGATATAACATGATGTCGAATCGCAAAAGATACTGATACAAAGCTATGGGAAGCCCCAGAATCAAACAATGCATAAGCTGGAATAGAGTCGAGAAGAATAGAACCTGCTATCAGCTCTCCAGTAACCTCGACATCCTCTGCTGCCATGGCGTAGGCTCGCCCCTGCTGTCCACCCCTGGCCTGATGCTGGTGCTGGGTGAACCTCTGCTGCTGAGTCGGCAAAGGTCCCTTCTGCTGCCCTGCCGGAGCCTTGGCTCCGCCTCCCTGAACTGGTCGTCCCGAAGACACGGGACACTCCCTCAGCTGGTGGTCTCCAGAACCACATAATAGACACCTGCCAAGCCTCTTTCTGCAGTCATTCCATCCATGACCCTGCTTCTTGCAGAAAGTGCAACTGACGACCTGCTGCCTGGGTGCCTGCTGCTGGTGCCTCGGCTGCTGCACCTGCTGGAACGGCCTCTGCTGCTGGAATGGCCTCTGCTGCTGGTGCTGATAATGAGGCCTCTTGGCCTGTCCTCCACTGCTGCCAGCTCCCTGGGTGTCGCGGCCCCTCTTGAGCTTCAGCTCAAGATCATCCTCGGCCGCCATCGCTCCTGATAGGATCTCCTCAAAAGTGGCATTCCTGTCACTCTTGGTCAAGGACTTGACCTCCTTGACCAAGCCCTTCCTGAACCTCCTCGTCTTTGCTGTCTCGCTAAGGCCCTCCACGAATCTGCTCAACCGGCAAAACTCACCGGAATACTCCTCTACAGTCTGGTTCCCCTGAACCAGGTTCTTGAACTGGGTCTCCAAAGCACCGACTGCCTGATCTGGGAAAAACTTCCCCTTGAAGAGCTCCTTGAAAACTCTCCATGTCTGCCCTGGAGTGCCTACTTTCGGGTCCGTCTGATACCAGGTACGGGCAAGATCCTGCATCTGGCTGGCTGCTGCCTCGATCTGGAGTCCGGCTGGTATCTCTGCCAGTCGAAAGATCTCCTCAATGTGCTCAATCCAGTCATCAGCATAAAGAATCCCCTCTGTCCCCAAGAAGTCCCTGGGGTTCATCTTCTTGAAGTCCTGTATGCCCGGAATCCTCTGCTGTCACGGCGGTCCTGATCCTCCCTGAGGCTGGACTGCCAACCTCTCCATCGTCACTCTAGCCAGCTGATGGACCTCATCAATGCCTCTGGTAAATGCCGTCGTCTGACGCTGCTGCTGGGTCTGCTGCGACTCTAGGAACTGCTAGAAATATGTAAACATCTGTGCAGCATCCACAAATCCAGATGGCATCTGCTGCTGGTACTCCTGCTGGTACTGCTGGTGCTGCTGGTGCTGCTGGAACTGAGGCTGACGAAACTACGGGGGAGGCATGTCTGGGGTAGCTGGGATGGTACCCCGAATAGATAGAGGTGCACCCCCAAAAGTGGCAGAAACTCCCACATGAGCTGGAGTAAGGGGAGCTGCAGTCCCCGGGTTCTGGTGAGCTGGACGAGAGGTGGCAGACCTCTCAGTGGTGTCACCTGGACCGAGACGCTGCGATCGTGTCTCCACCATCCTGAAGACAGATCAACAAGAAAATCAATACGGAGAAGAAACGATATAGTCAAAGGAGACAGTTTATTTCAAAAGAAAGACAATATCAGCAAGAATTTAGATAGCAGGGATTTAGATAAGAGTTTTTCCTAGTGTGATTGAGTACCTCATCTACATCCTAGTTCCTACTGCAGGCTGTGGCGATACTCTAGTTCGAATATCACCACATAACTGGACCGGCATGGGCCACCACTAAAACGTGTTACGACCCGCACCCTAGAGTAAGGGCACGAGAAGTGGGTACGTCCAGCCTACGCCGCAGTATCGGCGGTAGAACGCTGTCCTAGGTCAATCATCTAACAATATAAGGTACCTGTACAGTTTATACTCTCCGAGTGGAGGTAACATCACAACATATAGTCTCAATCACATCTAAGGTAGAAGAATGAAAGACAGAAGATAGATAGTAACTCAAAGAGAACCATAGCATAGATGAAATAAGTCTAAGTGTCTAGGATACATAACATCCAGAATGTCAACTCATAATACAATAAGTCTAAGAGTCTATACATCTCCACATCTCAAAATACAACTCAGAATGTGGGACAAAAAGTAAATATAGAAAAGACTGCCTAGACTAAACTGGTCTAGACTACTGGAACAACATCCTCAGCTGCAGGTGGATCCTGCTGAGGGTCCTCAATAAAAGTATCATCTAGTCCTGCTCCATAATAAGTAGTCACCCATGCCTCGTCCTCATCCTCTGTAATATTTTCAACAGGTCCAATCAGGACAGGAATGAGCACAATACATCTCACGCAGTTCATATCAGGTTAGGAAATACGATACAGGCAATAGAGTAAGATACATGAACTGCTGAAAGGAAATATACGCTGTAAAAGAGATAGCTGTAATGAAATATCTACTGTATATAAAGAACTGTAGTGACTAGTGATGTAGAGCACAAGATAGGCATGTGAATGGCTAGAATTTATACATGATCTACTGAGTTTGTACATGACTACTTTGGAATTATTCACATGTCCACTTCTACTCCCCCGTTTCCCCAATCAATACACAAGGATCTATACAAGTTACGTTATTATACATGATATCACATGGGGCCCATGAAAGGGTGTACATGATAGTATACATGAGGGCTCAGTAAATATGAGAGTACATGATCACATGAGTGCACATGAATGATGGAAGCATAGGAGTACATGATGATAGTGAAACACACATAACATGAAGTACCCGATGCTCCCGAGAGGGATAACATCTCATGTAAAGATCTATATAATACCAATCCGTGTTACCAATGTGACAGCAACAAGTAAAGTAATCTAGAGCGAGAAGTAAAGCCTGAACAAGTATGAAACGGTCAGAGAATGTACTCGCCTGCTGTATGAATGTCTGTAGAGAATATGCAGTCTGAGGAGAGGTGTCTGGCTCCTGATCAGAGCAACACAAGTCACAATGTATTCTAAATAGTAAAAATGAAGTCTACTATGCATACTACATTTTTTTAGGTCAATCTGGTCAAAAGTCAACTCTTGGTCAACTCTAAAGTCAAACTAGTCAAAGTTAGGTCAACACTAGTCAACTAGTTAGGGTTTTAGTCAAACTAGTCAAACTAGTTGTTTTAGGTCATTCCTAGTCATTTCTAGGTTAACTAGGTCACTTTTGACCTAGGGTTGACTTTGGTCAACCCTTAGTCAACAAGGGTCAACAAGTGGGTTTAGGGTCATTAGGGTTAGCCCCAAGCCATAGGCTAGTAATCCTAGGCCATAGGCCATAGTCATAGGTTTTCATATAAACCTATACTAGAAATCATATATATATATGTATATATCTATATATAGATATATATATCTATCTACTACCCATATACCCATATATGAATACTAAGTATAATACAAACCCACACTCACACATTAATATATAGTGACCTAATGTAACTAATACAAATATATATATATATATATATATATATATATATATATATATATATATATATATATATATATATATATATATATACCTATATATATAAACTCATATATATACTATATATATAGAGAGAGACATAGAGAGAGACAAAGGGTGAGAGAGAGAATGAGAGAGAGAGAGACTTAATAGGTCAGGACAGGGGGGGAAATGGTTCCCAGATTTCTGGAACCAAGTTCCAGGCCCCAAACACACACACACACAGAATACATATATACATACCTATGTATATATATACATAACTACACGAATACCCAACCAAATACTCCCAAAATTGACCCACACTTACATATACATATATACTACATATATATGTACTAAAATACACTCTCTCAAAGTATTAATCTCAAACAAAATCGATTTGAATTTCGATTTTACAAAATCTGGAAAAACCCAAAACAGTGAACTGTGCACTGTGCACTTCGAAAATAGGTAATTCGAAATACACACAATAAAACGAGGTAAGGCTCGCAACCATGGGTTGGTAACTAAAGCCCCACACATACACTAGTGTCCTAGGTACCTGACACGACACCACGACACAGTTTCACGTGTCCAAACACAAGAAAACACGGCTCGGGTAAGCTCTGATACGCGCACACAATAACAGTGTCGTGCACGCGTTCCAGGAGCTCGTGGACACACCACGAGACACGACACGTCTCGTGGTCGTGCATACGTGTAGCCCACACGTAGGGCTACATATTCCATACCCTAACACATGTCCACGACACTCGTGGACACAAAACGAACCCCGTATCAGTCGTGAAAACATGACTGATACACGCGTGTTACGACAGCGTCGTGCACGCGGTTACACGCGTCGTACTCGCGACACAGGACACGATGCACCACGTGCTCGTGTCCACGTGTATGCCTCGTATAGGGCTCCACGCCCGTGTCACTACGAGACACCCTAGTGTCGTGTCCATGCGACACGACACGCTCAAAGTCGTACCCGTGTGCGTGTGTGCTGACAGTGCACGACCAGTGCACGTGTCCGTGCTCTCTCGACACGACACCAACGTGTCTCAAACTCGAGGGGGGCATGTCAGAGGTTGCCCCCTCCTCTGTGTAAATTTTTACGTGTCCACGTGTCCCACAGTGTCCGTGCTAAGTGTCGAGTAGCAGGGCATGCACGCGTGGCCTCGTGCTGCGAGTTCGTGTCCATTTTGGACACAGACACAGCACAGAAATGTGCTCAGTCAAGTTGTTTTGTGTCCTACATGTCTAGGGCTACAAGTTTGTATAATTTGTTTTGGTAAATCATAAAAACAAGTCCATTGTGGCATTTCACCAAACAAGGGTTTCTAGCTTAGGATACGTGTCCGATACGGACACCAAAACACTTCTAATTTCTACCAAATTTTACCTACAGTAGTGTTAGTCCTACATGAATGCATTTATAAAGGAAAAACAGGAATTTAACTAAGTTTGTGAGAAAATACCTATTTGTGCAATCCAATGAAAATCAAGGAAAATGGGGGGTGTGTGATCTTCAACTTGATGATGTCCAATGCCTCCAAATCCTTGATTGCTAGTTCCCCTTAGTACCCTAGATGTTGTAGGGTCCCAATACAAGAGACTAGAGTGAATTTGGATCAAAATAGCTCAAGTTATGAAGGGTTGAAGGAATGGGAATTTTTCTAGGATTAAATTCATGTAAATTTGTTCATGAATGATACAATGGGCTATATAGGAAAGTGTGGCTGCTAGGAGGGTGCCCTATGGTCGGCCAAGGCATGGGAGGGGGTGTCCTTGCCTCTTCCTTCATGGCTAAGGCTTGGACTTTGGTAAAGGGTGAGATATTTGGAGTGATTTGTGCAAAATATCAATAAAGTTAATATCTAGATATTTTCCTCACTTATCCCGTCACCAAAACTTCATCCTAATGCTTCTAGGTTAGTGGCTAACCTCTAGTTTAGGGTAGGATAGGTTAGGGACTAATCATGGGACTTTAACCATGATTAAATAATAATAAAATCACATAATCAAAATTAAAGTCTAGAAAATTACCAAAATACCCTTTTGGTCAAAAACCACTAATTTGATGTTCTAAGCCTATGGCTAAGCTCTCATGGTCATGGCAACTTCTAGGTTAGAGAAAACTAGGATTTATAATAAGTTATACTAACCAAAATCACAAAGTCGTAAGTCATGACTTAGCATGACTTAGAAAATGGTTTAATCACACTAATAATCACTATAAACCATATCATGCCCTAAACACACTTAATAATTAATAAAAATAATAATTTTTCAAAAATTCCTAATTTTAGAAAACAGGGTGTTACAAGTTCCCAAGGTTCATTCATCTTGCATGAATGAATCTTGGAGGACAAGGTTCATTCCCTTATGGCTATATAAGGAGATGATTTGGGAGATGTTTGGGTTAATCCTCCCTTGTGATCTTGGTGCTAGAAGTGGTGGTGCTCTTGGTGCTCCTTGCTTGCGGTGTTCTTCCGGGCGGTGCTTGTTTCTACCTCAGGTGCTTCTTCACCAAAGTATCTTCCATACTTGTGTATGAGAGAGATCCACTTGAGTGTATCCAAGAGAGAGTTTGTAACTCTGTAATCCCACTATTCTTAGTGGAAGAAGAAAGAAAAGAACTATTGTTGTCCGAGGACGTAGGCACATAGCCGAACCTCGTTAGTTCTCTTGTCTTTTGTATGTTTGTTTTTTTCTTTTCTTTTCTCTAGCCTCCGTGTTAAGCGGATAAGCTAATCTTCAAATCATTGTAGCTCCCACGTTAAGCGGGTAAGCTAAACTTCAACTCATTGTAGCTTCCACGTTAAGTGGGTAAGCTATCTCCATCCCAATTAGCGGTATCAGTGCATACCCAACAATTGGTATCAGAGCCACACAAGCTTATTGATCGTGATGGCAGAATTATTGTCTTCTACCTCGTCAACCATAATCAAGCTCACGTCTTCAAACTATTCCATATGGAGGTCGCGGATGGAAGATATCCTCTATTGTAAGGATTTGTACGAAGTGTTACTCTGCAATGGACAGAAGCCAGAAGACAAATCTGAAAAAGATTGGACCATTCTAAATCGAAAAGCTATTAAAAAGATCCGTCCTTGGATCAACCAAAACATTTTTCACCATGTTTCCAAAGAAACCGATGCTCATCAATTATTGATGAAGTTAGCATCGATGTACGAGCGAGAGACTCCTCAAAACAAAGCGTCACTCATTCGACGTTTGGTGAACCTGAAATACAAAGACGGACGAAGTGTTTCTAAACACTTGAGTGATTTCCAAGAGTTGGTAAATCAACTTTCAACCATGAAGCTGGTGCTGGAAGATGAGCTATTGGCACTTTTGCTACTCAGCTCGTTGCCGGATAGTTGGAACACACTTGTGATTTCTTTAAGCAACTCCGCTCCTCAAGGCGTCATCACTTTAACCTTAGTGAAGGATAGTTTATTAAATGAAGAAGCGAGACGGAAAGAACAAGGCATAACAACCGAATCAGATGCTCTTGTTTCTGAGAATCGTGGAATAACTCATCAAAGAAAATTCCACAACCGTGACCACTCCAAAAGCAGGCCAAAAGATCATTCCAGAGGCACTTTCAAACCAAGAAAAGAGATAGAATGCTTTCATTGTGGCCTTAAGGGTCATATGAAAAGAGAATGCAGAAAACTCAAAAAGAAAAAAGAGAAATGAATCAAATGAGAAGAATGAAGCCAACGACACAACTGCCACTGCTTCAAAAGGCGATGAGATAATCATCGTTTGTGATAATGGTCTGGTTAATCTAACCTCTCAAGATTCATGCTGGATTGTAGACTCTGGTGCATCATTCCATGTTACTTCCAGAAAGGAATTCTTCACAACCTACACAAGCGGAGACTTCGGAAATGTGAGGATGGGAAATGAAAAAGTTTCCAATATTGTGGGAAAAGGAGAAATAGCTCTTGAGACCAACACTGGTTGCCCCTTGATTCTCAAGAATGTGAGACATGTTGTAAGACCCAGTTTTCTGAAATTGGGGTATTTTTGAAAATTTATTATTTTTATTACTTATTAATGGAGTTTTAGTCATGATATGATTTTTGATGATTTTAGTTAATTTAAAACTATTTTCTAAGTCATGGCTTATGACTTTGTGATTTTACTAGTGTAACCCTAGTGTAAACCCTAGAGATTTCATAACCTAGAGACCAACCATGACCATGTAAGCCTAACCATGTGATTAGGATATCAAATTACCACTTTTTAGTCAAAAGAGTATTTTGGTAATTTATTAGAATTTATTAGGAATTATTTAGATTTATGTGTTTTTATTATTATTTAATTATTGATTAGTGCCATGATTAGTCCCTAACCTAGTCTACCCTAATCCATAGGTTAGCCACTAACCTAGAATGATAAGGGGATAGATATTTGCATTGGTTAAAGGAGGATAAATATCTTGATATTTACTTTGTGGATATTTTCCACAAAATATCCAAAATATCAACCCTTTTGCCATGAAAGTCTTTCCCTTAGCTTGGAAGCAACCCAAGGACACCCCCTCCCCTTGTCATGGCAGCCAAGAACACCCCCCTAGCCCTACACCATTCTATATAACCCCATTGCTTTCATTCATGGCCATTTACATGAATTTAAACCTAGAAAAATTCCATTTCTACAAACCTTGATAACTTGATCAATTTTGATCTAAATCACCTCTAGTTTCTTGCATTGGACTCCCCTACACTAGAGGGTACTAGTTAGGGCCTGCTATCGAGGATTTCGTGAGCTTTGGGCATCACCAAGTTGAAGTGGACACCCCCCTCTCCTTGTTTTTCCATTGGATTGCATCAATAGGTAAATGTCCATAAACTATGTTAATATTGTGTTTTCTCTTCATATTTGCATGCATCTAGGTACTAGGGAACTGAGGGTCAAGTTTGGTAGGATTTAGAGTTGGTTTGGTGTCCGTATCGGACACGTATCCTAGGCTAGGAAACAGTGTTTGGTGAAATGCCACTTAGGATTAAACTTTGTTATTTTTCAAAACAAATTATATTTTTGGGTAGCCCTAGACATGTAGGACACAACCCTAGTTGACTGAGCACACTTCGAGTCGTGTCCGTGTCCAAAACGGGACACGAACACACTGTTAAAACCACACTGTGCACACTGATTTACCCCACTGTTTGACACTTCGTGTCGTGTCTACACGTGTCGTGGACACGATACAGAAACCTAGACACAAACCTAACCACCCCACCTACCCACTGACACGAGCACAAGGCTCTACGTGCCACGTGTGGAGCACACGACCCTTCGACACGCGTGTACGAGACTGTGCACGCTGTCCTGCTACCCGACACTGAATGCGGACACGACACAACACGTGAGAGGGTGACACTTGGTGGACACGAGGGGGCAATGTCTGCGAACATGCCCCCCAAGTTTCGTATCTTCTAGTGCAGTATCGGACACGAATTCGTGTGTGCATTGAAATTGCACTGACAGCACACACGTGGAAATTGAGCTCTGATACGGGCTCGGACACGACACTGTGCGACACTTGGACACGAATCAGGTACCTAGACACCTAGCCTGACCCTAGACGAACCTACACACGTGTGCACGAGACCTATGGACACGTGTGTCATGAGCACGAGACACATGAACTCGTGTACAATACAGTGCAATTCCTGTGCACTGTATTTACCCGATTGGGTATTTTCACCACTGGACACACCGTGTCGTGTCGTGGTGGACACCTAGGGACACCTATGACATGTGTACACCTAGGGGCTCGATTACCAACCCTTGGTTTTGGGTATTAGCTAGGTTTTCATGTCGAAATTGGTTTTACCCCACTGTTCAGTTAATGAACAGTATTCCCTGTTATTTTCCGTATTTAAAACGAATTTCAACTTGATTTCTATGTATATTTATATGTATATTTGTGTGTATATATATTGTATACATATGTATATATGTATGTGAGAGTGTGGGTGAGTTTTGGGGATAATTGGTTGTGTGTGTGTGTAGTTGTGTGTGTATATACATAGGTATGTATATATGGACTGTGTGTGTGTGTGTGTTTGGGAACCAATTCTTGGTTCAAGAAATTCTGGAACCACTCCCCTCCCCTTCCTGTGTACTCTCTTCCCCTCTCTCTTAGTGTCCATCTCTCTCTCACTGTTCTCTCTAATTCTCTCTTTCACTCTCTTCTTACTATTCATCTCTCTCTCTAATTCCCTCTATATATATATATATATATATATATGATATATATATATATATATATATATATGTTATATTGTATATAGTTATATATATTGGTATATATAGTTAAGGGTGCATATATGGGTTTATGTATATATATGGAATGTATATATAGATATATGTGAGTGTAGGTTTGTATTATGTTTAGTACTAATATATTGATATTTGGGTAGTGTATAGATAGTGTATATCTATAGTTATAGATATATATATATATATATGTATGACTAGCCCATGGCCTAGGTTACTAGCCCATGGTCTTGGGACTAACTCAATTTGACCTAAAGGCCCAAAAACCCAACTAGTTAACCCTTGTTGACTAAGGGTTGAGCAAAGTCAACCTTAGGTCAAACTTGACCTAGTTGACCTAGATTGAATTTAAATTAACCTAGAATGACTAGTTTGACATTGGTTGACCTAACTTGACTAGTAGACCTAGTTGACTAGATAATTGACAATTGTTGACCAAAGTCAACCATAGGTCAAACCTTGACCAAATTGACCTAAAATGACTTGGATGAACATAGAAGGACTATTTGACTTGAGTTTGACTAAACTAGATGATTAGGTTGACCATATGGATTATGAGGGTAATCCTATATAGATGAAGATATGTATGGGGTTAAGTTAGATACCTAGAGTCGAGTCATGACTTGAGTTGGAGAATGGGATTAGCTTGATTACAGGATTAAGTTGGTATTGTACTATATATATTTCATGTGATATACTTTATTGTAGTATAGTATCTTAGGTATTCTAAGACATGTTAGCCTATGATGGTTTGAGTTAGCCTTATAGAGTTTGACTGGATGTTGACCATTAGTCAAGATTAACCTAATTACCTTATTGACTAGTCTATGATTAACCAAAACCTTAGTTAGTCTAAGATTGACCTAGACTTTGACCATGTTGACTAGTATTGACTAATCTGACCATTATTGACTAAGCCCTAGATAACTTGACTAGTCTGGCTAGAATGTTTGACCAAGAGTTGACTTTAACCTAGATTAGACTTGTTTAACTTTGTTTGACCTTGTATGACTTAGTTTAACTTCTTGTGACCTAGTATGACTTAATTTGACTTAGTTTGACTGTAGTGTTGACCTAGTTTGACTTTGACCTAGATTGGCTTAGAATTCATATAGATTGCATCGTAGATTTTATTTACCTTCATTTTGGACATGTCATAACTGTATTGCTCTATTTTAGGATATTGTGACCCTGGTAAAGACATCTGATATTACACTACTCTTTCTAGAGTAACAGGCAAGTACATTTTCTGATAATTCTCTCATTTATTTGTCGATTACTGTATTTCAGTTCTAGTTAGTTCTATGTGATTCTTTGTATCAACACGTATAGATATTTCTGGATTCATGTATCGACACATACCTTACTTGCTGGCCTCTATTACTGGAGTCATTAGTATCATTCTGGAATCATTTCTGGAATCATCATGTATTGGCCAGACTCATCTCGATTCTTTTTGTCGATTTTGGATTCACTTACTGGGCGGGGAAATATTGAGTAAGACATGTAGACATACCCCAAATCTGGAATCTCCAACTGAAATCTACTGGAAGCATAGCCATCTCTTGCCTGATCAGTGAGAGATGTGCCTGATACCTACAGCCGTTTACATGTCGACCTCGGTATTTTAAAACACACTGTTAGATCATAGTTGGACTCACCCTGGTTTCATTGATCACTGTTGGACTCATCTTGTACTGGAAATTATCTGGTATCAGATTATATGGACTGGACTTACACTGGGATTACTTTAGACTTATATCGTACTGTCTGGACTCACACATGATATTCTAGTTCAGTTAGCTTTTATTACAGTCTTCATTGCCATGATTCTTCTCTTGTTTTAGTTACCTTCCTTTTCTTGTATCTTACTGTTTCTCTATGCCATCATTACCTGTATAGAACTGCCATGCTCATCAATAAAACTGTCTATAACTGCTTTATAGTTCTTTGTCATTTACTTGGGTTTTTCTAGATGAGTTGTACTCGTTCCCGTCCTGATTGGACCTGTTGAAAATATTACAGATGATAATCCTGAGGACACCTGCCCTGCTTACCATGGACCTGGCGAGGGATTAGCTACCTTTGGTTCCGACTCTCAGGAGTGATTCAGGAGATTAGCTAGTAGACCACTTTAGCTTTCATGTTTTGGTTTGTTGTATTAAAGTTAAGATATTGAGTCTGTATTAAGTTGGTTTGAGATATTGGTGTATTATTTTAGCAGTTAGTTGTTGTTGTCTTTAATTCCTTAGGTATAACTTCTGTGTTATCTTTTCGTGCTTAGACTGTGTTTGAGTAGATCATACCCTTTACTTGCCCTCCATTCGGAGCTGATATCTGGATAAGTACTTTTTATATTCACTGCATGAGATTAGTTAGCAACCTAGGACAGCTTACTACCGCCGACACTGCGGCGTAGGCTGGACGTACCCACTTCTCGTGCCCCTATACTGGGTACGGGTCGTGACACATTTTTAGTGGTGGCCCATGCAGGTCGAGAGTCGCATTAGTGCGATATCGTGGTAGTACGGCAACTTAGTTGTACTGCTGCGAGCCTGCGATAGGATTAAGAGATAGGCTTTAATGGAGAGGTTACTCAGTCACAGTTAGGACTACTTGAGAGATTCCTAGACGACCCTTGAGAATCTCATTATGAACTTCAAATTGAAAATCCTTTCCCTCTTGTTTTTATTCACCCTCACTCCTTGATATTTAAAGAATCTTGTACTGTTAACTTCCTTCATCATTATCCCTACTTATATTTTGTCTATATTATGTTGCTAATTTAGCACCAGTTTTGCAAGCTGATCTTTTCGAGCTTGATCATGACATATTTTATTGGGGGCCGGTACCCACTAACATATTGTCTAATCAGAACAGGTGCATGATGGTCTGATCAACCTATTGCATTTTGGTTCGCTTCTCATATATTATTCGACATGGAGGGAGACATAGTTAAATTTGCCCTAGAGTCTCATCCACGACAGCTTTGGCAATTCTCTTCTGAATTATTTCCATCGCCTATGAACCACGTATTATGCTTAATAACATCGCCTTTGAACTCATTATTGTTTTGCCTTTCACATATTTCAGATGGAAAAGGCACTGTACTTGATAGATTAACCCAAGGTATCATGTTTAGTTTCCCTATCCAAAAGAAGAAATTGCCTTATTTCTATATCCTTGCATCATCCTTTAAATTCTAATTCTTTGATCGTGACCAGTTGACCGGGTCATCCTCCTTATTATCCAGTGTTTGGGGTCTTATTCAATTGAATTAATTCAATTGTGATATGGATATCAAATCCTGGATACTCGTGCTCAGACTTCAATGGCATCGTTCTCCATCTTGTCCAAACTTCGATATATCCTGAAATTGATCAACTTAGATCGTGTCAGGACTAAATCTTCTTTTATATACTGTGTTATTGGATATCAATGCAATTGACACTCGTACCTTAAACCTTCGATTTGATCATCTTTGGAATGGTAATCCTTCATAATTAATTCCTAGTTGTCTTTACCAATTTCATATAGGATGGTAGACTGTCCCTTTGTACCTCCTTATATGGGGGCTAGGCCACCTGTAGCTCAGCACCAGAGGGGTGGAGCTTTTGCGATGACGGTCGAGGAGACCAACGCTGCAGGTGACGGGTTAGCAGGTTTGTCTTTCTGTCCTTCCTTTCCCATCTTGTTGTATGATTCCATTAGTACCTGTCAGGATATGCTTGTGATATGCTAGATAGTGTAGTCACCCTGTTCAAGACTGTAGAATCACGACCAGTAGGACTATGATTGCATGTTATCTTTTGACTCTGATTGACTGGGGGTTTGACCTAGAAGGAGTACGACTATCTTAATTTCGAGGACGAAATTTCTCTAAGGAGGGTAGACTTGTAAGACCCAGTTTTCTGAAATTGGGGTATTTTTGAAAATTTATTATTTTTATTACTTATTAATGGAGTTTTAGTCATGATATGATTTTTGATGATTTTAGTTAATTTAAAACTATTTTCTAAGTCATGGCTTATGACTTTTTGATTTTACTAGTGTAACCCTAGTGTAAACCCTAGAGATTTTATAACCTAGAGACCAACCATGACCATGTAAGCCTAACCATGTGATTAGGATATCAAATTACCACTTTTTAGTCAAAAGGGTATTTTGGTAATTTATTAGAATTTATTAGGAATTATTTGGATTTATGTGTTTTTATTATTATTTAATTATTGATTAGTGCCATGATTAGTCCCTAACCTAGTCTACCCTAATCCATAGGTTAGCCACTAACCTAGAATGATAAGGGGATAGATATTTGCATTGGTTAAAGGAGGATAAATATCTTGATATTTACTTTGTGGATATTTTCCACAAAATATCCAAAATATCAACCCTTTTGCCATGAAAGTATTTCCCTTAGCTTGGAAGCAACCCAAGGACACCCCCTCCCCTTGTCATGGCAGCCAAGAACACCCCCCTAGCCCTACACCATTCTATATAACCCCATTGCTTTCATTCATGACCATTTACATGAATTTAAACCTAGAAAAATCCTATTTCTACAAACCTTGATAACTTGATCAATTTTGATCTAAATCACCTCTAATTTCTTGCATTGGACTCCCCTACACTAGAGGGTACTAGTTAGGGCCTGCTATCGAGGATTTCGTGAGCTTTGGGCATCACCAAGTTGAAGTGGACACCCCCCCTCTCCTTGTTTTTCCATTGGATTGCATCAATAGGTAAATGTCCATAAACCATGTTAATATTGTGTTTTCTCTTCATATTTGCATGCATCTAGGTACTAGGGAACCGAGGGTCAAGTTTGGTAGGATTTAGAGTTGGTTTGGTGTCCGTATCGGACACGTATCCTAGGCTAGGAAACAGTGTTTGGTGAAATGCCACTTAGGATTAAACTTTGTTATTTTGCAAAACAAATTATATTTTTGGGTAGCCCTAGACATGTAGGACACAACCCTAGTTGACTGAGCACACTTCGAGTCGTGTCCGTGTCCAAAATGGGACACGAACACACTGTTAAAACCACACTGTGTACACTGATTTACCCCACTGTTTGACACTTCGTGTCGTGTCTACACGTGTCGTGGACACGATACAGAAACCTGGACACAAACCTAACCACCCCACCTACCCACTGACACGAGCACAAGGCTCTACGTGCCACGTGTGGAGCACACGACCCTTCGACACGCGTGCACGAGACTGTGCACGCTGTCCTGCTACCCGACACTGAATGCGGACACGACACAACACGTGAGAGGGTGACACTTGGTGGACATGAGGGGGCAATGTCTGCGAACATGCCCCCCAAGTTTCGTGTCTTCTAGTGCAGTGTCGGACACGAATTCGTGTGTGCATTGAAATTGCACTGACAGCACACACGTGGAAATTGAGCTCTGATACGGGCTCGGACACGACACTGTGCGACACTTGGACACGAATCAGGTACCTAGACACCTAGCCTGACCCTAGACGAACCTACACACGTGTGCACGAGACCTATGGACACGTGTGTCATGAGCACGTGACACATGAACTCGTACACGATACAGTGCAATTCCTGTGCACTGTATTTACCCGATTGGGTATTTTCACCACTGGACACGCCGTGTCGTGTCGTGGTGGATACCTAGGGACACTTACGACACGTGTACACCTAGGGGCTCGATTACCAACCCTTGGTTTTGGGTATTAGCTAGGTTTTCATGTCGAAATTGGTTTTATCCCACTGTTCAGTTAATGAACAGTATTCCCTGTTATTTTCCGTATTTAAAATGAATTTCAACTTGATTTCTATGTATATTTATATGTATATTTGTGTGTATATATATTGTATACATATGTAAATATGTATGTGAGAGTGTGGGTGAGTTTTGGGGATAATTGGTTGTGTGTGTGTGTAGTTGTGTGTGTATATACATAGGTATGTATATATGGACTGTGTGTGTGTGTGTGTTTGGGAACCAATTCTTGGTTCCAGAAATTCTGGAACCACTCCCCTCCCCTTCCTGTGTACTCTCATCCCCTCTCTCTTAGTGTCCATCTCTCTCTCTCACTGTTCTCTCTAATTCTCTCTTTCACTCTCTTCTTACTATTCATCTCTCTCTCTAATTCCCTCTATATATATATATATATATATGATATATATATATATATATATATATATATATATATATATATATATATATATATATGTTATATTGTATATAGTTATATATATTGGTATATATAGTTAAGGGTGCATATATGGGTTTATGTATATATGGAATGTATATATAGATATATGTGAGTGTAGGTTTGTATTATGTTTAGTACTAATATATTGATATTTGGGTAGTGTATAGATAGTGTATATCTATAGTTATAGATATATATATATATGTATGACTAGCCCATGGCCTAGGTTACTAGCCCATGGTCTTGGGACTAACTCAATTTGACCTAAAGGCCCAAAAACCCAACTAGTTAACCCTTGTTGACTAAGGGTTGACCAAAGTCAACCTTAGGTCAAACTTGACCTAGTTGACCTAGATTGAATTTAAATTAACCTAGAATGACTAGTTTGACATTGGTTGACCTAACTTGACTAGTAGACCTAGTTGACTAGATAATTGACAATTGTTGACCAAAGTCAACCATAGGTCAAACCTTGACCAAATTGACCTAAAATGACTTGGATGAACATAGAAGGACTATTTGACTTGAGTTTGACTAAACTAGATGATTAGGTTGACCATATGGATTATGAGGGTAATCCTATATAGATGAAGATATGTATGGGGTTAAGTTAGATACCTAGAGTCGAGTCATGACTTGAGTTGGAGAATGGGATTAGCTTGATTACAGGATTAAGGTTGGTATTGTACTATATATATTTCATGTGATATACTTTATTGTAGTATAGTATCTTAGGTATTCTAAGACATGTTAGCTTATGATGGTTTGAGTTAGCCTTATAGAGTTTGACTGAATGTTGACCATTACTCAAGATTAACCTAATTACCTTATTGACTAGTCTATGATTAACCAAAACCTTAGTTAGTCTAAGATTGACCTAGACTTTGACCATGTTGACTAGTATTGACTAATCTGACCATTATTGACTAAGCCTTAGATAACTTGACTAGTTTGGCTAGAATGTTTGACCAAGAGTTGACTTTAACCTAGATTAGACTTGTTTAACTTTGTTTGACCTTGTATGACTTAGTTTAACTTCTTGTGACCTAGTATGACTTAATTTGACTTAGTTTGACTGTAGTGTTGACCTAGTTTGACTTTGACCTAGATTGGCTTAGAATTCATATAGATTGCATCGTAGATTTTATTTACCTTCATTTTGGACATGTCATAACTGTATTGCTCTATTTTAGGACATTGTGACCCTGGTACAGACATCTGATATTACACTACCCTTTCCAGAGTAACAGGCGAGTACATTCTCTGATAATTCTCTCATTTATTTGTCGATTACTGTATTTCAGTTCTAGTTAGTTCTATGTGATTCTCTGTATCAACACGTATGGATATTTCTGGATTCATGTATCGACACATACCTTACTTGCTAGCCTCTATTACTGGAGTCATTAGTATCATTCTGGAATCATTTCTGGAATCATCATGTATTGGCCAGACTCATCTCGATTCTTTTTGTCGATTTTGGATTCACTTACTGGGCGGAGAAATATTGAGTAAGACATGTAGACATACCCCAAATCTGGAATCTCCAACTGGAATCTACTGGAAGCATAGCCATCTCTTGCCTGATCAGTGAGAGATGTGCCTGATACCTATAGCCGTTTACATGTCGACCTCGGTATTTTAAAACACACTGTTAGATCATAGTTGGACTCACCCTGGTTTCATTGATCACTGTTAGACTCATCTTGTACTGGAAATTATCTGGTATCAGATTATATAGACTGGACTTACACTGGGATTACTTTAGACTTATATTGTACTGTCTGGACTCACACATGATATTCTAGTTAAGTTAGCTTTTATTACAGTCTTCATTGCCATGATTCTTCTCTTGTTTTAGTTACCTTTTTTTTCTTGTATCTTACTGTTTCTCTATGCCATCATTACCTGTATAGAACTGCCATGCTCATCAATAAAACTGTCTATAACTGCTTTATAGTTCTTTGTCATTTACTTGGGTTTTTCTAGATGAGTTGTACTCGTTCCCATCCTGATTGGACCTGTTGAAAATATTACAGATGATAATCCTGAGGACACCTGTCCTGCTTACCATGGATCTGGCGAGGGATTAGCTACCTTTGGTTCCGACTCTCAGGAGTGATTCAGGAGATTAGCTAGTAGACCACTTTAGCTTTCATGTTTTGGCTTGTTGTATTAAAGTTAAGATATTGAGTCTGTATTAAGTTGGTTTGAGATATTGGTGTATTATTTTAGCAGTTAGTTGTTGTTGTCTTTAATTCCTTAGGTATAACTTCTGTGTTATCTTTTCGTGCTTAGACTGTGTTTGAGTAGATCATACCCTTTACTTGCCCTCCATTCGGAGCTGATATCTGGATAAGTACTTTTTATATTCACTGCATGAGATTAGTTAGCAACCTAGGACAGCTTACTACCGCCGACACTGCGGCGTAGGCTGGACGTACCCACTTCTCGTGCCCCTATACTGGATGCGGGTCGTGACACATGTTCCAGACATGCGTCGCAACTTGATATCCACTGGCATAATGGATGATGAAGGCTACACCAATGTGTTTGGTGGAGGCAAATGGAAACTCAGCAAAAACTCCCTAGTGCTTGCTAGAGGGAAGAAGGAGAACACACTCTATACGACATATGCTAAGATCAGCAATCAGCATGTTAATGCAGCAATCGACCAATTAGGATCAACGATTGGGTTATGGCACAAGCGACTGGGTCATGTGAGTGAGAAGGGATTGCAAATTCTAGCCAAAAGAGAGGTATTGACCGGGCTGAAATCAAAAGGTACACCTCTTGAACCTTGTACTGATTGTTTGGCTGGAAAACAACATAGAGTTTCATTTCATTATAAGACTGCAACTAGAAAACCTAATATACTGGATGATGTTTACTCTGATGTTTGTGGGCCTATGACTACTAATACTCTTGGTGGTGCAAGATACTTTGTCACCTTCATTGATGATCATTCCAGGAAGGTATGGGCATATGCAATCAAATCCAAAAATCAAGTCTTTGATATGTTCAAGCAGTTTCACGCCAGCGTTGAACGTGAGACTAGTACGACTCTGAAGTGCATCCGTACTGATAATGGTGGAGAGTACATAGGAGACTTCAGAATCTATTGCAAGAATAATGGGATCAGACATGAAAGATCGGTTCCAAAGACCCCTCATCACAACGGATTGGCGGAGAGGATGAACAGAACGATCGTTGAGCGGATCAGAACCATGTTATCTCACTCCAAGCTGCCAAAGGGTTTCTGGGGTGAAGCATTAATGACAGTAGTTCACTTAATCAACTTGTCTCCATCAGCTCCACTCAATGGTGATGTACCGAACAAGTTCTGGACAGGAAAAAATGTGTCCTACCAATACTTGGAGGTGTTTGGGTGTAGAGCATTTGTGCACATTCCCAAAGACGAGAGGTCCAAGCTTGATGTCAAATCAAAAGAATACATTTTTCTTGGCTATGGAGATGAAGAGCACGACTACAGACTCTGGGATCCTGTCAATAAGAAGATTGTCAGAAGCAGAGATGTGGTCTTCTTTGATGATCAAACTATTAAAGATTGTCAGAAGGGAGAAAAGGTTGATAGCTCCAGGGAATTTTCTGTCAACCTAAATCCAGTGTCTCGACCCCGGGAACAAAGGGAAGATCCGGTCGAGAACAATGAAGCTGAAATCCATGATCATGTCGAGGACAATCATGATGATGATATTGTACATAAAAATGTTCAAGAAGAGCAAGCTCCTGAAGGACCTCTGAGAAGATCAAACAGACAACCAAAGCCTAACAGCCTCTACAGTCCACAACAGTATGTATTGCAAACAGATGCAGGAGAACCTGAAAACTATCAAGAAGCCGTGACACACGAGAAAAAAGGGGAGTGGCTGGAAGCCATGCAAGATGAGATGAAGTCCTTGCATGAGAATCACACTTATGATTTGGTAAAATTACCAAAAGGAAGAAGGGCACTCAAGAACAAATGGGTGTATAAGCTGAAGACAGAAGAAAATAAATCACAACCAAGATACAAGGCGAGGCTAGTTGTGAAAGATTTTAGTCAGAAGCAAGGAATTGACTATGAAGAGATTTTCTCACCAGTGGTGAAGATGACATCTATCAGAGTAGTGTTCAGCTTGGCTGCAAGTCTAAATCTAGAAGTGGAACAACTAGATGTGAAGACTGCATTCCTTCACGGAGAAATTGAAGAAAAAATCTACATGGAGCAGCCAGCGAGTTTCAAAGTCAAAGGAAAAGAAGATCTAGTCTGTCGACTAAAGAAGAGCCTGTATGGAATGAAACAGGCACCACGCCAATGGTATAAGAAGTTTGATCTCTTCATGACCAAGTAAGGATACCTGAGGACCACTTCTGATCATTGTGTGTTTGTCAAAAGGTACTCTGATGGTGAACTGATTATACTCCTTCTATATGTTGATGATATGTTGATCGTAGGTCGTGACAATGACAAGATCAGCAAGTTAAAGAAAGAGCTCAGCAAGTCCTTTGCAATGAAGGACTTAGGTCCAGCAAAGCAAATTCTCGGTATGCATATCTCCCGTGATCGAAGTAATGGGAAGCTGTGGTTATCACAAGAGCGCTATATCGAGAAGGTGTTGAAGAAGTTCAACATGGACAAGGCAAAGCCTGTAGCAACTCCACTTACTAATCAATTTTTGCTCAACTCAAGACAGTGTCCTACAAGCAACAAAGAAAAAGAAGAAATGGCATCGGTGCCATATGCCTCAGCAGTTGGCACTCTTATGTATATGATGGTGTGCACCAGACCTGACATGGCACATGCAGGTGGTGTCGTCAGCAGATTCTTATCCAATCCGGGAAAAGAGCATTGGAAAGCGGTGAAGTGGATTTTGAGATACCTCAGAGCTACTTCCAAAATGAGATTGTGCTTTGGAAATGACAAGCCTGTGTTGATTGGGTACACAGATACAGATATGGCTGGAGATTTTGACTCAAGAAAATCTACTTCAGGATATTTAGTTACTCTTTCAGGAGGAGCTGTGTCTTGGCAGTCAAAGTTACAGAAGTGTGTTGCTCTGTCGACTACAGAAGCAGAATATATCGCAGCGACAGAAGCATGCAAGGAACTACTGTGGATGAAAAGATTCCTACAGGAGTTGGGTCAAGAACAACGAGAATATGTTCTTTATTGTGATAGCCAGAGTGCTATCCATTTGAGCAAGAATTCGAGTTTTCACTCAAGGACAAAGCATATTGACGTGAGATATCATTGGATTCGTAACGTGGTGGAATCCAAGCAACTTCAGATTGAGAAGATCCATACCAATGACAACGGCTCAGACATGATGACTAAATCTTTATCTAAAGACAAGCACATCTTTTGCAGAAGTGCAGCTGGTTTGACGGAGCCTTCCACTTAAGTCGGGAAGGGGGAAATTGTTGGGTGGTCCCTCCTTAATTGGAGAGAGGATTTGGAGTTCCCAAGGTTCATTCACCTTGGAGAAAGTCTAAAGACTTGTGGAGTTTCCAAGGTTCATTCATCTTGCATGAATGTATCTTGGAGGAGAAGGTTCATTCCCTTATGGCTATATAAGGAGATGGTTTGGGAGATGTTTGGGTTAATCCTCCATTGTGATCTTGGTGCTAGAACTGGTGGTGCTCTTGGTGCTCCTTGCTTGCGGTGTTCTTCCGGGCGATGCTTGTTTCTACCTCGGGTGCTTCTTCACCAAAGTGTCTTCCATACTTGTGTATGAGAGAGATCCTCTTGAGTGTATCCAAGAGAGAGTTTGTAACTCTGTAATCCCACTATTCTTAGTGGAAGAAGAAAGAAAAGAACTATTGTTGTCCGAGGACGTAGGCACATAGCCGAACCTCGTTAATTCTCTTGTCTTTTGTATGTTTGTTTTTTTCTTTTCTTTTCTCTAGCCCCCGTGTTAAGCGGATAAGCTAATCTTCAACTAATTGTAGCTCCCACGTTAAGCGGGTAAGCTAAACTTCAACTCATTGTAGCTCCCACGTTAAGTGGGTAATCTATCTCCATCCCAATTAGTGGTATCAGTGCATACCCAACATAAAATTATGCAACATATTCCGCTAGTCTCACTGGCAGAATTTTGGCAGCTTGTGGTTTGTGGTCTGGAGATTTTAACGTCAGTGGAAATGTTAACGACAGATTCACATACATACAACACAGGGTTTAAGATAAATATAGGCTAAATCAATCCGAAACCGATTTGTATTGCAGTGAGAACGGAGTTCTTTGCCAGTGTTTAAAATTTGGATACAAATTTATATGTCAAATTATTTGAATAATATTCACATAACACCCAATAATATATCTTCTTACTACTAATAATATATATGAATAACTGTACATCCCTAACTACATTCAAATGTTCTGTATGGACACTAAACTTGTTAACATTGCCACTGCCAGAATTCTGCCATAGAGACTAGCGGAATATGTTGTATAGTTTCGTAAAATAATCGTAATTTGGTGAAATGGTAATGAAAATAAAAATAAACAGATTACTTGTCTTACGAATTGGAAGGATGGCACTTTGCCTATGAAATATTTGGTGATTCCTATTAAAGCATTTAAACTTAGTAAGAACGAAGAATGATTGGCAAGTGATTACTGATAAGGTGGAAAAATAAGTGACTAACAACCTGGCAGGTTAATAGTTTATCTAAAGGAGGTATATTAATTATGATAATTCAGTTGTCGGCGGCCATTCCTTTTTTTTTTTACTGACCAAAACCTTCCACTATATAATGAGGCTTCAAAACGGCTCAAAAGTGAGCCGTCTAAGCTGTTATTATATCACGGCCATTCTTTTTTTTTTTTTACAAATTAACAATATTATTGATGTTTCTTTTCTTTTCTTTTCTTTTCATTTCATATTTGTTTTCTTCCTCTTAGGCATGTTCCTTAATTTTGTTTGCATGGGTATATAGTATATAAGTTTTCCCAATTGTTTTTTATACGAAGTGAAAAGGGTTACAATTGACCTTCAATTAGGGTTAGGTGGTTCACATTTGAATGAGGTGTTTGCCATTCTCGTCAAAATCTTGGCCGTCCTATACATTAATTATAGTTCTCCATTTTTGCACTAGATCAGACATGTTACAACATTCATTGACTTGATTAGGAAACTTACAACCTCCCGCTGCTTTCATTTCGTCCAAAATGACCTAGTTGAGCAGAGAAAAGAAAATTAGGACTTATATTATCAAACTTTTGGTTTGCTGCTGCGTTACAAAAGCAACAAGCAGCAGTCCAAACCGATTGCACTATTCTAGCCTAAGAACACCTAGTCATTATTTTTATAAATAAAAAAAATAATACGTTTCCATAGCTCAATCCAATGATCTTCCACCATCCAGTCAGTACCTTATGCCTATCTCTGGTAACCACAATGGTCACTTGAATTCGACATCAGCTAATACCAACTTACTTTAAGAAGTTGATTAACCTTGTCCTTTTCCATGGTAACAACTGTGGCAGTTGCAACCGATCGATAATATCAATAATATAAGAAAAATGTAAACCAATTTATTCACCTACTCCTTAATTTTCTCTTTGCACTATATTTTGTATGCGACTTCCTTCCATAATCCCATTTGATAATATATATATATATATATATATATATATATATATATATATATATATATATATATATCATTCAGAATGCTTGGTTAGAGGAGCAATCTTTTTTATTTGAATGGTGGCAACTTTGGTTTGGATTGAATATTGTAGAGGAGTTAATGTTGTCTCAAATACTATAAGAAGTTTAAGGCTTGACATGAAAAATAGAAAAGTTAGAGTGAAGTTTGTTTTTTAGCATTAGAAAACTGGAATGGTAGACTTTTACATAAAATAAAATATATGGGGGCTGTGGAGAAAAATAGTCGTCTTACTAATGATAAAAGTTAATTAACATGGACATGAATGAGGAACTCAATGATATTCTAACAAAGAAGTTCCTTTGGTTGTTGAAAGTAAAACTTGCCTCTACCATTAAGTTTTGTTTTGTCATTGACCCTCTTTGTTTTGTGTTTGGTTCAATTTCTAGGTTGTTCCATGTTAAGATATTTATGTCCTAATATTATATTTATAGAAGTCCCACATATGGGGGTGTTTTCTTTCCATTTTGTACAGAACAAACATTATAACTTTTAGTGCTGTCATAATTTTTTTCCTACCAATCTTCTCTTCAACCAAAATTCTTCTCTCCCCATTTTCTCCCCCTCCAAATTAGCTCTTCCAAGCTATTTAGCCAACCATCAATATTCCAACAAAGTAGTATCAGAGTGGTTGGATTCGAACAAAGTGGTATAAGAGAGTCACTTAGAGAAGAGTGTGGCGTGCAAGATAACTACCTTCCAAGCTTATGTCTTCAACAAGAGAAACTATGTCAATTGGAGCATTAATTAAGACAATGGTTTTGCTAGGAGCAAAAGATGCACGAGAGGTTGTCCAAAAAGACTGTTGAATCACAATATAAGGCCAGTTCATTATCTCAAGCTCAAAAGGAGATATTTCAAGAAAGAGGGACAATAAAGATATATTCCTTATCTACGTTAAGTCGTCGTTGATGATGCATTCGAGTTTATTTCAAATACAACATCCTCTAAAAAAGTATGAGACAAACTTTAAATTTCTTACAAAGAAGAGGAGAAGGTGATGAAGGTACGCCTCCAAACTTAAGAGATGGATTTGAAGCTTTATATATGAAAGAGTCTGAAACTATTATGGAATACTTTCCTAAAAAAAATTTTGTGAGTGTTAATCAATTGAAAAGAAATGGTGAAAGAATGGTCAATATTCGAGTGATAGAGAAAATTCTTCGTTCTTTGCTTCCACAATATGTACATATTGCAGTAACTATTGAAAAAACCAAAATCTTATAATCCATGATTATTGAGCAACTCAAGGGCTCACTACAAGACTATGAAGGAAGGAGAAAGAAAAATCAAGAAAAAATTGAAGTCCTTCAAACAAAGCTCACCTTAAAGGTGAAAGAAGACAGTTTTACCAACTAAAGAAGTCAAAGAGATCGTGATCGAGGTTGAGGTCGTGGAAGAGAAAAAATTATATCTCATTACAAGACAATTCATGTGAGCACCCTGAATTTCGGGTTGATTTTTTTTAAATTTTTCTGATTGATTTAGTTTTAATAAATAATTTATTCTGTTATTTATCTTTAAGTGTACTTTTCTGTGCCATTGATATTTGGAGTGTCAGGGATGTTCAACTCTGAAAATCTTCTTCATGAGTTTTGAAGTGGACATGATTGCCTTCATGACGGTATATAGTATCCCATCCAAACTTGTTCTCTTGTACTCTTTTTGCTTCGCTGAACTTCGGGTCGAATTAGACCATTTGATCATTAATTATTTTTTCCACTCTTATCCTTGATCATTTTTAGCACGTTACCGTGACTTTTAATTTGGGAGCATAAGACCAGTCAGTTTCTTGAAACCAACTTCTCATGCATGATCTACTCGAGACGCTCGTCACCCATGACCTTCGTGTCCCACTCAGATACGCCATTTTGTGCTCCAATTGCTTCGCACAACTTTCCTGACACGTGACCCGATTTTATTTCATCCCACGGTGTCACATTCATTTTCCAACTTGATTTGTGGGTACCCTGTCGACCAAAACCTGTCAGCCCCAATTATAGACATGGCCCACATTGAGCCTACTACCCGTCCGACACTTGTGTCCCATTTATTGAAATTCCCATGTGCTACTTATTTACCCATGATCATCAACACCTAACTTTTAATTCGATTATTTCGCCATGTCTGATTTTGTTCCAACCCGGCTTCACTGAACCCGACCCCATCTTCATGTTTCCCACTCTCATGACGTCCTTATTTTTCCTTGCCCAAAAATAATATTTAATACCTAGTTTCCTATTTCAAATATTGAGTGTAATTCCATTGAATTTAAATTCCTAGGAAATAACTAACCCTACATACTAATCCTAGCCATTGGATTCTCTCATTTGATTCCAACCATCAATCTTCTCACATAGCAGCCAACACCCCCACATAGGCCGGCCCTAACTCCTAGGAATAGCTCTCCTCTCTCTCTCTCCTCTCTTTATCACACACACAACATTATTATTATATCTCTTTCTCTCTCTCACTCATATATTTTTCTCTCCCATTCAAACACCATTCCACAGCAGCCATCACCCTGGCCGAGCCCGACCTCCCCTCCTCCAGGCCGAGCTCGGCCGGCCACCACAGCCACCACCACTTGGCCGTCTCCTCCTCCTCCCATGGGTCATCACCATCACCAACCATCATCTCCTCCACCACCACAACTAAACCATCACCACCCGCGCCACTATAGCCCGCCGCCACCGCGTATCCGCCGTGCCCCGCCGCTGTGCTTCGCGCGCCGTCGTGCCCTAGTCGGTCGGGCAAGGCCGCGCGCTGCCGCGTGGCGCTGTCGCAGCAGCAGCTGCTCCCATGGCCGGCCTTGGTCGAGCAGCCATGCGCGTTCGGGCGGTGCAGCGCCGCCGTGGCCGGCCGCCGCCGCCATAGCTGGCCTCCCCCGCCGTGGGCGATCACCGGCGACCCCCCTGGGTCCATCGTCTCCTACTCTAGCGCGACGTAGAGCCGATTCGTGCATTTCGCACAAATTCCCGTCGTGACGCACGCGAAATCAAGTCCGTTTTGGTACCCCGTCGCAGCAACTTCGCGCACATTTTTCCGAAAATCTGACCGTTGGATCGGCAATTTCTTCGCTCCGTCATAATCTTGGTATATCCACCTTCACTCTTGTCAATTTTTGTCCGTTATTTTTATCGTTTGATACATCAAAATCGGCCACCAAGTTGACCGTTTAAATTATATTAAATTTGGACAGTTTTGCGGGGCCAACTTCGTCAGCTTGTATCTCCTCCACCGTAGCTCCGTTTGGCGTGTTACTAGTTCCTATGCGAAGCTGGTATAACCCTCTTGCTACCCCTCTAGTTTTGTTTCATTATGAGCTTGTTTGATTGGTTGAATTTGACGCCAAAGTTGGCCGTCCAAATTCGTAATTTCCAACTTGTAAAATTCTATTTTTGAACATGGGACACCAGATTTCATTTCTGACACCACCATTAGACTCGTGGCGTCGTTCTGGCATGTTTTCATATAAAATTTGTTAGATTTGGAGAACGTGGGCCCTGGCCCATTTTTCAATGCAAAGTGGGTCTCACATTCTGTGTCAACGGGACTTTTTGACGTCGGCTCATCAGAATCCAATTCCGGATATACCGTTGAGTTCGTATCGTCATTCTGGACTCGTTGACATATAATTTGCTAGATTTTGGTGGATATTGGATCCGACACGCATTTCGGTACAAGTCGGATACCAATATCCGGGTCAACGGGTCATTTTGAGATCGGCTCATCGGAATCCAATTCCGGATATACCGTTGAGTTCGTATCGTCATTCTGGACTCGTTGACATGTAGTTTGTTGAGTTTTGAAAACATTGGCTCCGGCACGCATTTTCGTGCGAACTGGAATTCCAAGTTCTGGTCAACGGACCAAATTGAGATCGTGTCAACGGAATCCAATTCTGGAGATACCGTTGGGTTCGTATCATCATTCTGGTTTCGTGGACATGTCATTTATTATATTTTATAGACTTATTTTTTTGCACATTTTTTGGTGCAAAACGGCTCCGACACGGACACCGTTTTGACCCAAAATTACCTTTTTATCCTTGTGTCCAAATTGGACCGATGGGTAGGCTGTCCTAGCTAATTTAACCATTCTGGACATGTTGGCGATGGTTATTTCATCGTCCGATAATGTTTGTTGATAGTTTCTCTGAGTTTAACCTTTTTATAATTAATTAATAATTAATTCTTATAATGTTCGTATTCCGGGATTAGTACAACGAAACTGAGCTCAGTCAATTCCAGTGATCTCACATCGCTGAAATTGACAAGATGAACACGTGGATCATTATAATAAGGTTATCAACCTTACCATTGATATTCTTATCTCAATTTGCGTGTCGTAAGTTTCAACGTACGAATAACGAAGTACACTTTATATCTTTAATAATTAGACTAGAATTGACCATGTTTGACCAGAGTTGACCAGTTGACCAAAGTCAACTGTAAGTCAACACTTGACCTAGTTTGACTAGATTATTGACCGGAGTTGACATAGAGTTGTTTTGACTTAGAAGAACCTAGGATAAAATAGATTGCTTGTAGAGATTTATTTATTACAACTTGAACACCTTGTAACCTGTGTTGCTTTAAATACTGTGGCTTCAGTTGGACCCCTATACCTATCAGTTGTTCAGGTTATCAGACGAGTACATTCTCTGATCATTTCATATCATGTTTAGGATTATATTTCCTGCTTTAGACTATCTTACTTGATGCTGACACGTTGGTAACACGGATTGGTGCTATATGGATCCCTTCATGAGATGTTATCCCTCTCGGGAGCATCAGATACTTTTGTCATGTGTGTTTCACTTACATCACGTATCATATGCTTCTATCATCATAAATCTTCGGGAATCACCTAGTGACTCATGTACCCTCATGATCACCGAGCCTTCACGAATCAATTCATGAATCACCCTTTATGGGCAACGTAGTATAATCATGAATCTTAACGTAACTTGAATGGATCCTTGTGTATTGATTGGGGATGGGGGAGTATAAGTGAACATGTGAATAAATCCAAGTAGTGTAATCATGAATCAATTCCAAGTAGTGTAATCATGAATCAGTCCTTAGCTATTCACATGTTTATGCAGTACTCTGAATCACTAGTGTAATGCCCCGCTCCGTACGAGGCATTTGGTTGGCTTATTGGATGGGATCAGAATATTGGACCGTGACTTATGTTAGGAATGAGAAGAATTGAGACTGATGCAGTCTCTCTTAGCTGGCTAGACGGAATGGGTATTGAAACGTAGCTCGCTGGTGGAGCTACGCTTAGTAGAATTTTGGGTGAGTGGAACTGTCCTTCCTCCTTCTTACTTCTTCATGCTTAATAGATGAAGTATTGAAATGCTATGAACTGCCCCTAAATGTCCCATATGTTAGTTGCTGAATAATAGAGATGATTTTGCTGAGAATTATTGAAATGTACAACACATTGAACTGCTAATGTGATTCGATGCCTGAGATTGAATTGATAACCTTGTTCCTTATGCTTAATGCTGCTGAAACGATAAAATACTTGATTAATGAGATGCCTTGTGAATGATAGAATAAGAAGTGAACTGGCGGTGCTATCGACCCAATGAACTGAATGAAACACTAGAATCATGTACTCTCTCTATAACTGTTGCAAGAATATGAAATGCTACCTGTCCCTTATAAGAAATGAATGTATGTTAAGTTCCTCTTAAGAAAGGAATGATATGAGATACATTGCAATAAAGCAATGAATGAGATATGATAAAGCTGGGATCGTTGAGATCACCAAATGAAATGATGGTAATGACGAAATAAATAAGTCATTGAATATGACTAATGATGCACTGTTGCCTTTACTTTTCTTAATATATTTTACCATGCGATTTTATTCACAATCGAGTCGGACACGCATTCGCATGGTCATGGACAACTTGTATACAAGGTTTGAGTAATAATTTCCTCGAACGGTTCCTAGGGCCCTGGAGACCGATTCGGCCTAGGAGGAAATAATGATGAGTGCTATGGGAGCACGGATAAGGCAGGGTGGCATAGAGGCTCGCCACCTACTATGCTGACCGCATTATCTTAAAATAAAATAAAATGAGAAGAGTCCATATGGTTTAACAACACCATTGACCATGTAGTCAGGATGCATGCTAATGAATGCTTTGTGCAGGCAGAGTAAGTATATCAGATAACCTGTAATTGATACAGGTACGAGGAGTCAGCTATCGGTAAGAAATCACATAATTGTGATATTGTATAAGTTGGTTTAACTTGCCTGCTTAACATGTTCCATTTAGTATGCTAGAAAGATGCCTTGCTATAATCATTGCTCAAACACAACATACATGCTAAGTGATGCTTGAAGTGAGAACTGTTATAACATGTTTAAAATGTTAATGTTAACGATGCCTCAATGATGCCTTTTCATGATAACACCTAGTATGCCTCAATGATGCCTTTGTATGATAACACCAAGAATTATAAATGATATGTCCACATGAATGCTACTAAGAATATGTTTACATGCTTCACTCTGATTATTGCCCATGAACTGTAAACTGATGTTAGGCCCCAAGTAGAAAGATCACTCTAAGAAATGCTTGCTTAAATGATCACTTTAATGTTGGTTTATGCGAGTGGGTTGGATTCTGCTCGCCAGTACATAGATGATGTGTTGACCCACGTTTTGTGGGCAGGTGCTCGTGCTTGGAATATTCTACACACGAAGATTGGCTTGATTGGTCCCGCGGCATCGAAGATTTGTTGGGCATACAGAAGCTCTCCTTGTACAAGATGATGTCTTCTGTTTATAAAGGGCATAATGTATGGAACATTGTAATCAGTTGTATCAGTGAGATTGTAAGCCAAGTCAGTATATCGAGTGGTAATCCAATGTATCCAAATATCAAATGTAAGCTGTATAGCATTGTTCAGTTGGTTTCCAATGTAAAGTGAGATGTGCTGTAATCATTGTACTTTAATACAAGTCTTGTACTCTTCTTCAATTATCAATAAAGAGAATAAAGTTCTACATATCTCTGTGTGGCTTCAAGTTACTCTTTCTCTCCGCTGCTATAAAGAAGTGATGTACTTCTATTCAATAAGAAAGATTGTCCTCATTAAATTCAATTTATCTGCTTCTGCCACTGCGATGTGTTCCTATTTGAAAAATAATCGATTATGTACCATATTTGCCTTGTACAAGTGCAATACCAGACTTGTACGATATCACGCCCAAGTGAGGACGATCGATTCCAAGAGATAAAATATGTGAATAAATGACTCTATGAATCGGGGCGTGACAAATTGGTATCAGAGCACGGCTTTACGTCCTTGGTCTCTTCTTTGGTTCGTTTCAAATCAAAGTTGCATCGATGATTGACCAAAGTTGCTTCCGTGATCACTCAACGTTGCTTCCGCGATTAAATCAAAGATTGCTTTCGCGATTATATTGTTATTGTTCTGTAATCATCCTATGTTGTTCGTGTCTGAAAGATCATTGACCCTCTTGGCTGGTCACTGGATGTTCCATACAATAAGTCTATATACATTGTGATGCCCCTGAAAGAATGATTGTTGTTGGTTTGGACACAAATAACCCAACAAAGACTCGATGCCATAGTATGCTATATTGTGAATACTGTTAGAAATGTGGGAATATAGAAAAGTGGTTGGGTATGCTGTAACAAGTTGAGAATTGCATGTGATGCAGAAAGATTTAGGAATGAATAATTGATGGATGAGTTCAGCAGAACTAGTGAGTTGACACATATGTGCTCGCTAGTACTTTTGAGACCTAAGAATGTTGGCTTGTGATATTGAGACCCCGAGATGTTGGCTAAGTGTTGTGACCATTATAGATCACGAATGTCCGGAATGGATTGAGTTGGTATTGTTTAAGGATGGCTTCGTTTCTGAGTGGTATATTGCCTCTACCACCTCAGAACGAGATGTATGTTGACCTTTCCATAGAATAGCAATGAGACTATCTGTGGGTACTGGGTAGTGCCGAGACTTAGCTGGGAGTCATGTATTATTGCTAGATGACTCGAGTGTCCCCTGACAGTGATGCTATGTTGGGTAGCGAGATTGTAGAAATGATAACGGTTGGCTTGGTTAGAAATTGTTTAGTCGAGTGATGACTCGAGCTAGTAAGACAGTTAGTATGCTACGGGTAAATAGACTTGGCTAGAGAATATTGTGGCTTAGAACATCTGAATGTTGACTTCGATTGGTTGGATACAAATCAAATGTGGCTAATACAAAGTTGGTTGCTAAGCTGAAAGTTTAAAAATATTGTCGGTGAATCAAAGGGATATTAAAAATCTGTGCCTTGATCCTAAGGTGTAATAGATGTCAATCCATCTTGATCACCAAAGGATAGTCATTGCATAGATGCATGATGCTGAAGAATTGAATTGTACTAGAAAAATAACAAGTAGTGACTTAGAATACTGTTGTTGCCTAGAGGATGGTTAAGTGATACATAAATTGTCGGATTGAATGGGATGAACTACTTGACCATTACTGCATGAGATTTAAGAATGCCGTAAGATAGTTTGATGATTGAGAAACAAATGGAAACGAGAAATTGCAAACATGTTGGATAATGTCGGTATAGGTGATTGTTGGTTGGGATATAGATTGTTGGCTTATGACTTAGTGGTTTGACTCTGTCATACGGACCGAATAGTATGATTCCACAATTATGTTAAGACTATCGGAATCGATGACCCTTGAATAGTTAGCATTGGCTTATGGGTTCGTGTGGGTACAAAGGAATTTGAATAGAAATGTGGATCATTGGGAATTTACTTGATGGATTATTAGAACGATGAGAATCATATGTTGGATTGAAATTTGACCGTAATGTTGATAGATCGATCTTAGTCGATCGTTGGGTAAGTCTAGAGTGAGCCTCTGTGGGAATTATTCCTTGAGGAAGACACTAGATAGATAGACTTGACCCTAGAAACTGTGGGCTGCATGACCAATTGTTGGCATAACCAACAATGGCGATTAGTTATTCAGACTGAGTTAAAACCCATAGGTTTGGGTAGAGTTCCTTAGAACTGTTGGTTGCTTGTTGGCCTTAAGAATAAGAAACTAGTATAACCCTAGTAGCCATCCACCCTAGGGAAGTCACCTGAACAATTAAGTTTAGCTATCAGTGTAGCTAACCTTAGAGACTGACTGAATAATAGGTGACCATTGGAGACCCATAGGATGACCTTGTGGCATTGAATGAGAGACAACGATAATGAGTATTGACCTAAGGGAATGTATGCTTCAACTTGAGCCTTAAGAGATGTTTGACCCTTGAGGATTATATGTCGGCTATAAGTGAGAATTGCAACCATAAGGTAAGGCTTGAGTGTACCTATAGTCGGGTAGCTAAGTTAACCTTGACTGTTGCATAGAATTATACCCTGACTCGGGTAATCGATAGTGGGTGACGTCGGATTGTGTCTTATAGAAAAGATGACTTGCCTCGGTGAAAAATATTGTTAGATTTGGGAAAGAATATGATTGCATGTTGTGAACTCTTGATATGGTTGGCTCTAAGTTAGACCCTTGATCGAATGTAAGAAATGTTATGCTTGGGTATAAAACTTAACCAAGTTGTCCCTGATATTAAATATTGTGGCCGAGAAGATACTGATTGTGGCAAAATGAATAAAGCAATAAGTCGAATGAAAGGATGCTAAGTCGGATTTAGAAAAGAGAATTATATTGTGGTTTATCGAATCGCACTAACATGGAAGTTGGCTGAAGTACATATATTTTGGGGACGCCTAAAATATGTGTATGGATCCAGCCGAAGTGATTGGTTGCGACTGAGATAACATTATGGGAAGAATTTATCGCACTAGTACGGAATTTGGCTGAAATGCATATGTTTTGGGGACGCCTAAAATATGTGTATGGATCCAAATAAAGTGATGTATTGCGACCAAGATAGAATGCAAGAAAAATGTTAGTGAATCAATGAGAAGTTACAAGTAATTGAAAAAGAGATAGACAGATCGAATCGTTGATGGATTTAAATGGTACAGTTGGATATATATTTTGAAATGACCGAGTGGGCTGAAATGAATATTGATTTGAAGCTGAATGAGTAAACTCATGGTGATTAAGTGAATCTTGTGGAAGACTTGTTCCTTAAGTTTCGAGGACGAAACTTTTTCTGAGTGGTATATTATGTAATGCCCTGCTCCGTACGAGGCATTTGGTTGGCTTATTGGATGGGATCAGAATATTAGACCGTGACTTATGTTGGGAATGAGAAGAATTGAGACTGATGCAGTCTCTCTTAGCTGGCTAGACGGAATAGGTATTGGAACGTAGCTTGCTGATGGAGCTACGCTTAGTAGAATTTTGGGTGAGTGGAACTGTCCTTCCTCCTCCTTACTCCTTCATGCTTAATAGATGAAGTATTGAAATGCTATGAACTGCCCCTAAATGTCCCATATGTTAGTTGCTGAATAATAGAGATGCTTTTGCTGAGAATTATTGAAATGTACAACACATTGAACTGCTAATGTGATTCGATGCCTGAGATTGAATTGATAACCTTGTTCCTTATGCTTAATGCTGCTGAAACGATAAAACACTTGATTAATGAGATGCCTTGTGAATGATAGAATAAGAAGTGAACTGGCGGTGCTATCGACCCAATGAACTGAATGAAACACTAGAATCATGTACTCTCTCTATAACTGTTGCAAGAATATGAAATGCTACCTGTCCCTTATAAGAAATGAATGTATGTTAAGTTCCTCTTAAGAAAGGAATGATATGAGATACATTGTAATGAAGCAATGAATGAGATATGATAAAGCTGGGATCGTTGAGATCACCAAATGAAATGATGGTAATGACGAAATGAATAAGTCATTGAATATGACTAATGATGCACTGTTGCCTTTACTTTCCTTAATATATTTTACCATGCGATTTTATTCACAATCGAGTCGGACACGCATTCGCATGGTCATGGACAACTTGTATACAAGGTTTGAGTAATAATTTCCTCGAACGGTTCCTAGGGCCCTGGAGACCGATTCGGCCTAGGAGGAAATAATGATGGGTGCTATGGGAGCACGGATAAGGCAGGGTGGCATAGAGGCTCGCCACCTACTATGCTGACCGCATTATCTTAAAATGAAATGAAATAAAAAGAGTCCATATGGTTTAACAACACCAGTGACCATGTAGTCAGGATGCATGCTAATGAATGTTTTGTGCAGGCAGAGTAAGTATATCAGATAACCTGTAATTGATACAGGTACGAGGAGTCGGCTATCGGTAAGAAATCACATAATTGTGATATTGTATAAGTTGGTTTAACTTGCCTGCTTAACATGTTCCATTTAGTATGCTAGAAAGATGCCTTGCTATAATCATTGCTCAAACACAACATACATGCTAAGTGATGCTTGAAGTGAGAACTGTTATAACATGTTTAAAATGTTAATGTTAACGATGCCTCAATGATGCCTTTTCATGATAACACCTAGTATGCCTCAATGATGCCTTTGTATGATAACACCAAGAATGATAAATGATATGTCCACATGAATGCTACTAAGAATATGTTTACATGCTTCACTCTGATTATTGCCCATGAACTGTAAACTGATGTTAGGCCCCAAGTAGAAAGATCACTCTAAGAAATGCTTGCTTAAATGATCACTTTAATGTTGGTTTATGCGAGTGGGTTGGATTCTGCTCGCCAGTACATAGATGATGTGCTGACCCACGTTTTGTGGGCAGGTGCTCGTGCTTGGAATATTCTACACACGAAGATTGGCTTGATTGGTCCCGCGGCATCGAAGATTTGTTGGGCATACAGAAGCTCTCCTTGTACAAGATGATGTCTTCTGTTTATAAAGGGCATAATGTATGGAACATTGTAATCAGTTGTATCAGTGAGATTGTAAGCCAAGTCAGTATATCGAGTGGTAATCCAATGTATCCAAATATCAAATGTAAGCTGTATAGCATTGTTCAGTTGGTTTTCAATGTAAAGTGAGATGTGCTGTAATCATTGTACTTCAATACAAGTCTTGTACTCTTCTTCAATTATCAATAAAGAGAATAAAGTTCTACATATCTCTGTGTGGCTTCAAGTTTCTCTTTCTCTCCGCTGCTATAAAGAAGTGATGTACTTTTATTCAATAAGAAAGATTGTCCTCATTAAATTCAATTTATCTGCTTCTGCCGCTGTGATGTGTTCCTATTTGAAGAATAATCGATTATGTATTATATTTGCCTTGTACAAGTGCAATATCAGACTTGTACGACATCACGTCCAAGCGAGGACGATCGATTCCAAGAGATAAAATATGTAAATAAATGACTCTATGAATCGGGGCGTGACAACTAGCACTGTCTCTCTTTATATATATCATAGATATTTACTTACAGTCTCTCTTTTACATTATGCTATTTCTTCAGATCCTGTATTTTATTCTCTAGCATGATTACATTTCCTTTCCTGTTATGACTTGTTGAGATGTATTGTGCTCGCTCCTGTCCTGACTGGACCTGTTGATAAATTTTACAGATATCTTGGAGTTTGCCTGCTAGCCTAGAGGAGACACATTAGAGGTTGTTTAGTTAGCTATTTTCAGTTGTCTGGAGTTGTATTATTTTATGGATTACTGTATTTGAGTTTTGAGATATATTTCTGGATTTGCGTATCTTAGACACTTAGGCTTCTATCTGCTGTATCTCTTTTGGATTTCATGTTTTACCTATCTTTTATCTTGCTCTACCTTAGTTGTGATTGAGACTCTATCTGCTATGTCACCCCCATTCGGGGAGTATAAACTGCTTAGCCGTATACTGTTAGATGCATGAGACCTAGGATATCGTTCTACCGCCGATACTGCGGCGTAGGCTGGGCGTTGTTACGTTCTCGTGCCCTAACTCTAGGATGCGGGTTGTGACACGTTTTTAGTGGTGGCCCATGCAGGTCGAGTTAGTGTAGTGGTATTCGAACTAGAGTACCACTACAGCCTGCAGTAGGAATAGGATTTTTTTTTTGAAGGTACTCAATCACAGTTAGGACCCCTTGAGGGATTCCTGGGACGACCCTTGAGAATCTTATTTTAACTTTGATTTGAAAACTGTTCTTCCCTTGATTTGATTTATCTTTACTTTCTGTTGTTGAATTTGATTTTGATGGATTATCGTTGAATTTAAGTTTGTATTTATTGATTTTGATGAAAGATTGTTGAATTTTGAATCTTGATGTTAGCTATAGCATCCGAGTTTGTAGTTATATGATTTGAAGGATTTTTGTTCATTTTTGAATCTTGATGTTCGTTGATAAATTTGATTTTTGAGTACTCATTGTTGATTTAAATTAATTTTTGTCAAGATGAAATTATATGGGCTAGGTCATCTAAGTTTTGGAACCTAGTCTTCTATAGTCACATTAGCCAGCATGGTGAGGACATATAGTTGACTTGGATATATCTCTCGGGTGTGAGAATTTAAGGTTTTCGCAGCCAAGCTAGCGGCATCGCAAAAATGTTAAATACCATGATTTTAGAGGTATGTGCCTAAGTCAAGGACTCTGTGATTATCGTAGCCTTGCTTACTAGTATGACGAGGATTTAGTGTACCATGATTTTGGACAGACGCATATGATTATCAGATTGTACCTTAAAGGTTTTCGAACATGTTTTCTCTACCTTGTTTCAGTCCTTCAAAAAAAATAATATTAATTGTTTTGTTTGTTTGCTTCTCATTATTTAGCTTAGGAGTAACTTTTGCTATTTTTATAAACCTTTGTGTAACTTCTTCTATGAATTTCTTTTTAATACAATGAATCAATGATTTTGCTAGACTTATTTTGGATTTGATATTTCAGCTCTGGGTTTCAAATTGGTTCTTCTTTAAACAGATAAGCAAAACAGATTTTTATCGTTATTTCTTCCTTGCTATTATTCTTGTATTAAATAATAATTAAACTGTCTTGGTTACATCAATCACCTACTTTGCAATTTTGGTAGGAATCTAAATGTTGGTCTTGTTTATATTGGGACATGAGAATATATATATAGTGGACACAGACTCTTTGCCTGACACTTATGCATGTTACACTTGATTTCCACCTATCTGAATACATATAATATGTCATTAATGTTTAAATTTTCAAAACCCCAATATCTCTGGTTCTCTGCTTTTCTAGCTTAACTCGTGATTTAAATATAAATTTCATGTTATTATTTAGGTTTACATCACTGTACATGTATGTTATACATAGGGTTTCAATTCAAAAAAATTTTGTTGAGTTTTGTGTTTAAATTTGTCAAATCTGAGACTGTGTGCATATTAACCCTTAATACTGGATTTTAAATGTTAGTTCAAATTGTTGTTTTAAATGTAATATGTAGAGCTTTGTACATTGTTGTACGTAGGGATATAATGTTAGGTTTCATATTTTTACATGATAGGTTGTGATAAACATTGAGTTGGTTTTGATGTGCAAATTTCTCCAAAATCGTGAAAACTAGTTACATGTTAACATTTTTACATTGATTTCCATGTTTAGTTCAATTTCAGATTTAACAAGTAATATTGAACTGTATGCGTAGATAAATGTATGGATAGTATGTTAGGGTTTCATTTCTATCATGTTATGATGTATTAGGACCATTGAGATTGGTTGCGATGTTCAAAACCCTAAAATCTGAAACGGCGTTATGTTCATATTACACTACTTAAAAATGTTAGCTCATTTCAGATTTTGTATGTAAATGCTGAACTAAAACTGGATTTAACCTTTCAATACTAAGCTATACCCTGTACAAGGACACACACACACTCTAACTTAGTATACACTATCATGTAAACCTAACCTTTCCTCTCTATGTTATGTTCATATATCTATATAGATATATATAGAGTTTATGCATACATGTTATAACGTATATAGATACATAACTAAGTGTCTAAGTGTCTACCTTTATATACATATATATATATATATATATATATGGTTAGCCATGCATGTTATGAGTAAATAGGTTGTATATTGTAGATTGTTAACCCATATGCCATGAGTAGTGTAACAGGATAGCTATTGTTTTGAAACCCAAATCCTCATATACACTTTCATGCATATTCACGTACACACACGCCTACTATCTAACCATATGAACATGTCCCCATATACATAATGCTAGTTTTCCTCCTCTAACGCTCTCTATATATATTGTGATTGGATTTCAATGCAAGTGATTTTCAATTCCTTAATTTTTGAATTTGATTTTTCTGTACCATTTTTAGATAATTGGTAGTTGCCTTTATTTTATTTTGGTGAGTGCCAGTTTTCATATAGGATGGTAGACCGCCTTACAGTTTTGATGATTTGTTATTTCTGTAACTTTTCTATTTTAGCACCCTAGACTGCTTGTGTGTTTTGATACCCTATGACCGTTTCGGTTAGCATGACTAGTATACCTAGATGAGACTTTTACTACCACCGTATGCCATGACCCTGTATGTCGCCCTTTTTAATGGTATGTTTTATTTAAGTTCTGGGATTTGATTGTGGGGGGTTTGACCTAGAAGGATTACGAATATTTTAATTTCAAGGACGAAATTTTTATAAGGTGGGTAGGATGTGAGCACCCTGAATTTCGGGTTGATTTTTTTTAAATTTTTCTGATTGATTTAGTTTTAATAAATAATTTATTCTGTTATTTATCTTTAAGTGTACTTTTCCGTGCCATTGATATTTGGAGTGTCAGGGATGTTCAACTCTGGAAATATTCTTTATGAGTTTTGAAGTGGACATGATTGCCTTCATGACGGTATATAGTATCCCATCCAAACTTGTTCCCTTGTACTCTTTTTGCTTCGCTGAACTTCGGGTCAAATTAGACCATTTGATCATTAATTATTTTTCCCACTCTTTTCCTTGATCATTTTTAGCACGTTACTGTGACTTTTAATTTGGGAGCACAAGACCAGTCAGTTTCTTGAAACCAACTTCTCATGCATGATCTACTCGAGACGCTCGTCACCCATGACCTTCGTGTCCTACTCAGACACGCCATTTTGTGCTTCAATTGCTTCGTACAACTTTCCAGACACGTGACCCGATTTTATTTCACTCCACGGTGTCACATTCATTTTCCAACTTGATTTGTGGGTACCCTGTCGACCAAAACCTGTCAGCCCCAATTATGGACATGGCCCACATTGAGCCTACTACCCGTCCGATACTTGTGTCCCATTTATTGAAATCCCCATGTGCTACTTATTTACCCATGATCATCAACACCTAACTTTTAATTCGATTATTTTGCCATGTCTGATTTTGTTCCAACCCGGCTTCACTGAACCCGACCCCAGCTTCATGTTTCCCACTCTCATGACGTCCTCATTTTTCCTTTCCCAAAAATAATATTAAATACCTAGTTTCCTATTTCAAATATTGAGTGTAATTCCATTGAATTTAAATTCCTAGGAAATAACTAACCCTACATACTAATCCTAGCCATTGGATTCTCTCATTTGATCCCAACCATCAATCTTCTCACATAGCATCCAACAACCCCACATAGGCCGGCCCTAACTCCTAGGAATAGCTCTCCTCTCTCTCCTCTCTTTATCACACATACAACATTATTATTACATCTCTTTCTCTCTCTAACTCATATATTTTTCTCTCCCATTCAAACACCACTCTACAGCAGCCATCACCCTGGCTGAGCCCGACCTCCCCTTCTCCTGGCCGAGCTCGGTCGGCCACCATAGCCACCACCACTTGGCCGTCTCCTCCTCCTCCCATGGGTCATCACCATCACCAACCATCATCTCCTCCACCACCACAACTAAACCATCACCACCCGCGCCACCATAGCCCGCCGCCACCGCGTGTCCGCCGTGCCCCGTCGCTGTGCTCTGTGCGCCGCCGTACCCTAGAAGGCCTGGCAAGGCCGCGCGCTGCCGCGCGGCGCTGTCGCAGCAGCAGCTGCTCCCATGGCCGGCCTTGGCCGAGCATCTATGCGCGTTCGTGCGGAGCAGCGCCGCCGTGGCCGACCGTCGCTGTCATGGCTGACCTCCCCTACCGTGGGCGATTACCGGCAACCCCCCTGGGTCCGCTGTCTCCTCCTCCAGCGCGACGTAGAGCCGATTCGTGCATTTCGGACGAATTCCCGTCGTGACGCGCGCGAAATCAAGTCCGTTTTGGTGCCCCGTCGCGGCAACTTCGCGCGCATTTTTCCAGAAATTCGACTGTTGGATCGGCGATTTCTTCGCTCCGTCACAATCTCGGTATATCCACCTTCACTCCTGTCAATTTTCGTCCGTTAATTTTATCGTTTGATACATCAAAACCGGCCACCAAGTTGACCGTTTAAATTGTATTAAATTTGGACAGTTTCGCGGGGCCAACTTCGTCAGCTTGTATCTCCTCCACCGCAGCTCCATCTGGCATGCTACCAGTTCCTGTGTGAAGCTGGTATAACCCTCTTGCTACCCCTCCAGTTTCGTTTCATTGTGCGCTTGTTTGATTGGTTGAATTCGACGCCAAAGTTGGCCGTCCAAATTCGTAATTTCCAACTTGTAAAATTCTATTTTTGAACACGGGACTCCAGATTTCATTTCTGACACCACCATTAGACTCGTGGCGTCGTTCTGGCATGTTTTTATAGAAAATTTATTAGATTTGGAGAACGTGGGCCCTGGCACATTTTTCGGTACAAAGTGGGTCCCATATTCTAGGTCAACGAGACTTTTTGACGCCGGCTCATCGAAATCCAATTCCGGATATACCGTTGAGTTCGTATCGTCATTCTGGACTCGTTGACATATAATTTCCTAGCTTTTGGTGGACATTGGATCCGGCACACATTTTGGTGCAAGTTGGATACCAATATCCGGGTCAATGGGTCATCTTGAGATCGGCTCATCGGAATCCAATTTCGGATATACCGTTGAGTTCGTATCGTCATTCTGGACTCGTTGACATGTAGTTTGGTGAGTTTTGGGAACATTGGCTCCGGCACGTATTTCCGTGCGAACCGGAATTCTAAGTTCTGGTAAACGGACCAAATTGAGATCGGATCAACGAAATCCAATTCTGGAGATACCGTTGGGTTCGTATCATTATTCTGGTTTCGTGGACATATAATTTGTTATATTTTGTACGACTTATTTTCTTGCACATTTTTCGGTGCAAAACGGCTCCGACACGGACGCCGTTTTGACCCGAAATTACCTTTTTATCCTTGTGTCCAAATTGGACCGATGGGTAGGCTATCCTAGCTAATTTGACCATTCTGGACACGTTGGCGATGGTTATTTCATCGTCCGACAATGTTTGTTGTTAGTTTCTCTGAGTTTAACCTTTTTATAATTAATTCTTATAATGTTCGTATTCCGGGATTAGCACAACGAAACTGAGCTCAGTCAATTCTAGTGATCTCACATCACTGAAATTGACAAGATAAACACGTGGATCATTATAATAAGGTTATCAACCTTACCATTGATATTCTTATCTCAATTTGCGTGTCGTAAGTTTCAACGTACGAATAACGAAGTACACTTTATATCTTTAATAATTAGACTAGAATTGACCCTGTTTGACCAGAGTTGACCAGTTGACCAAAGTCAACTGTAAGTCTGTAAGCCCCATCATTTTTTTTGTTATTTATTACTATTTGTTAATTTCCCATTTAATTCTAACTTAGACACTTGGATATGCATATAAATACCTATTAATAAGAAGGGGCTTCTTGCAAAAGGAAGCCTTAACTGCCATGAGTCAATATAAGTTTCGAATTCAAATAATTTCCCATGCCAGGAATAGACTGTATTCCTATTCTAATACAGATTGATTCAAATCAGAATTAAATCCATTTGAATTCCTTTCAAACTCATTCGATCCCATCCATTGCTTGCCTATATAAATAGGAAGGATTCCTCCTGCGATTTCTTTGCAAACCCTAAGCAAACCCACAAATTCCTGGCAACTAGGATCGAGCAGAGCACCTAGAAGGAGGTTTCGTGTTGCACACAGGTACACCTCTTTCTCTCTCAAAATAAGTAATATTCTGGGTTGATAGAGGGGTAGGTGTTTGTATTTTTTCTTCAATAAGCACACAGGGAACATGGGGGTTATTGTTGGGGTAACAGTTTAGGCTAGACCCAGGAAACTGACAATCTAAAGACTAGAGAAAGTTGTACCAGTAAATAGGAAGGCCATGTCCTGTGTCCAGATTTTAGGGTGTTGTGTACCCATTACAACACATAGGAAAACCTGGTTTTCGAAAGAACAGTCAAAGAAGGGGGAGGGCAGGCAACAGCATTGCCTATTGGGCTATGCCCAAGACTGCCATACCCAGCTATAAAGGGTCCTTGGGGCAGGCCTGTACCTGCTTGGGAGTAGCCAGGGTTCATATGACCCTGAGAGTAATGTTATGTCATGGAGACTTGAGAGAGAGAGGGACAGATACAAATCAAGTACACACCTGGGAGCAATCCTAGGGACTAACACCAAGAAAACCTGGGTCCTTGACATTACACACTACTTTAGTTTGTGAGATGAAATCTGAGGTATCAGTTGGACATCATGTAGATCCTACTGTAAAAACAGAGTTCAGGCTACTAGGTTGGGGTGCCCTATGAGTAATACCTGGAAAGCATGAGGGAAAACTGATTTCCTGGGAACATGATGCAGAAGCAGATAGACGAATTGTTGGAAAAAGGGTTCATCAGGGAGAGTTCGTCGCCATGGGGCTCCCCTGTCCTTTTTGTGCCAAAGAAGGATGGTACGGTGCGAATGTGCACCGACTACCGGACCTTAAATAACCACACTATCAAGAACAAGTATCCGCTGCCGAGGATAGACGATCTCTTCGATCAATTGAGCGGTGCACGGGTATTCTCCAAGATAGATTTGAGGTCGGGGTACCATCAGTTGAAAGTGAAAAAAGAAGATATACCGAAGACTGCTTTCCGGACCAAGTACGGACAATATGAGTTCATGGTGATGCCATTCGGGTTGACTAATGCCCCGGCAGTCTTCATGAACTTGATGAACAAGGTATTCCATCCGTACCTTGACAAGTTCGTGGTGGTGTTCATCGATGACATACTCATCTATTCGAAAACACCGGAGGAACACGAGGAACATCTGAGGATCGTACTAGAGACCCTCAAGAGGGAGAAGCTCTATGGAAAGCTCTCGAAATGTGAGTTCTTCTTGGACAAGGTAGAGTTTCTTGGTCACGTGGTGACAGGCGACGGTATATCCGTCGATCCGAAGAAGGTGACAGCAGTGGAGGCATGGTCTACTCCGACTACAGTAGCAGAGATCCGAAGTTTTCTGGGGCTAGCAGGGTACTATCGGAAGTTCGTGTAGGACTTCGCCTGGATTGCAGAGCCGCTTACTAGGCTCACGAGAAAGGATGTGGAGTACGTATGGACGGAGGATTGCCAGGCTGCATTCGACGAATTGAAGAAGAGACTGACGACAGCCCCTATCTTAGCTTTGCCTTCGGGATCGGGAGGTTTCACCATTTATAGTGATGCCTCGGGCAAAGGACTGGGCTGTGTCCTAGAGCAGAATAAGAGAGTGATAGCCTATGCGTCTCGACAGTTGAGACCGCATGAGAAGAACTATCCCACTCACGATCTTGAGTTGGCAGCCGTGATCTTCGCCTTGAAGCTGTGGAGACATTATTTGTACGGAGAGCGAGTGGAAATCTTTACTGACCACAAAAGCTTGAAGTACGTCTTCACGCAAAAGGAACATGAGGCAGCGCAGATGGCTTGAGCTGATGAGTGACTATGACATATCACTGCAGTATCATCCGGGAAAAGCCAACGTTGTTGCGGATGCTTTGAACAGGTATCCCGTGGCAATGTGCTTGACCCGAGATCGTCACTTGTTAGCAGATTTAGAGAGTTTGGGTATCGAGATCGTCATTCCGGGAGCCGAGATGCAGATGATGGGCATGCAGATTCAGTCAGGGCTGATGGACAGGATTCGGGAGGCACAGCATCAGGATGAACAACTGAAGGAAATCATAGCACAAACACGAGCTGGATCGCGGCATGATTTTACTATTGCAGAGGATGGTTCATTGAGGCACGGGACGAGACTTTGTGTACCGAGTGGTGAGCTTAGAGAAGAAGTTATGCAAGAGGCACATCGCTCCCAGTATTCTTTACATCCGGGAGCCAATAAGATGTACAAGGATCTGCGCAACCACGTATGGTGGTATGGTATGAAACGCGAAGTAGCTCGCTTCGTTTCTAGGTGCCTCGTATGTCAACAGGTCAAAGCCGAGAGACAGAGACCAGGAGGATTGTTGCAGCCACTGCCAATACCCGAGTGGAAATGGGAACACATCACTATGGATTTCGTTTTCGGTCTTCCACGGTCATCGGGCGGTAAGGACGCAATTTGGGTCATCGTCGACAGGTTGACCAAATCGGCCCACTTTATTCCATTTAAAGTGGGGTTGTCTACGGAGAAGCTGGCAGAGCTCTATGTGAAGCAGATAGTCCGGTTGCACGGGATTTCGGTGAGTATCGTGTCGGACCGTGATAGCAGGTTCACATCTCACTTCTGGAGGAGCCTACAGGCCAGTTTGGGCACAGCGCTCAAGTTCAGCACTGCTTATCATCCACAGACGGATGGACAGTCAGAGCGGACCATTCAGACGCTCGAGGATATGCTGCGGACATGCATGCTAGATTTTGGCAGCTCATAGGAGGACCACCTTCATCTCGTGGAGTTCTCCTATAACAACAGCTACCAAGCTAGTATCGAGATATCCCCTTTTGAGGCATTGTATGGTCGAAAATGTTGTACCCCGCTGTCTTGGGACGATGTAGGAGAGCGTGCGCTGTTGGGACCAGAGATGGTAGTAGATGCTGCGGAGAAGGTCAAGATGATTAGAGAGCGGCTTCGCGTGGCTCAGGACAGGCAGAAGCACTGGGCCGACAGTCACCGTAGGCCGTTAGAGTTTGAGGTATAGAATTTATTTAAGATTTAATTGTTCGTGTAGTTATGAGTTTTCGTGTTAACATTGTGAGTATGTAGGTCGGAGACTTGGTGTTTTTGAAAATTTCTCCAATACGTGGCACTATCCGTTTCGGTAAAGACGGCAAACTCAGCCCACGTTTCATTGGGCCGTTTGAGATTCTCAAGAGAATCGGTGCAGTAGCATACCGATTAGCCTTGCCGCCTGCACTGGAAGGAGTGCACAACGTGTTCCACGTGTCCCAGCTGCGACGATACGTGGCATACCCCAGTCATGTCTTGGACCATTCGGAGATCGAAGTGGGATCGAGTCTCAATTACCAGGAACAGCCCGTGGAGATCTTGGACCGCAGAGAGAAGGTGCTAAGGAATCAAGTGATCCCCTTAGTTTGTGTCGCGTGGAGACACCATTCACCAGGTGAGTCCACATGGGAGAGAGAGGACGAGATGCGCGAGCGCTACCCCTACTTCTTTGAGGACTGAGGTACAGTTCGACTTTACTTTTTCGCTGAATTTCGAGGACGAAATTAATTTAAGGGGGATAGACTTGTAAGCCCCATCTTTTTTTTTTGTTATTTATTACTATTTGTTAATTTCCCATTTAATTCTAACTTAGACACTTGGATATGCATATAAATACCAATTCATAAGAAGGGGCTTCTTGCAAAAGGAAGCCTTAACTGCCATGAGTCAATATAAGTTTCGAATTCAAATGATTTCCCATGCCAGGAATAGACTGTATTCCTATTCTAATACAGATTGATTCAAATCAGAATTAAATCCATTTGAATTCCTTTCAAACTCATTCGATCCCATCCATTGCTTGCCTATATAAATAGGAAGGATTCCTCCTGCGATTTCTTTGCAAACCCTAAGCAAACCCACAAATTCCTGGCAACTAGGATCGAGCAGAGCACCTAGAAGGAGGTTTCGTGTTGCACACAGGTACACCTCTTTCTCTCTCAAAACAAGTAATATTCTGGGTTGATAGAGGGGTAGGTGTTTGTAGTTTTTTTTCAATAAGCACACAGGGAACATGGGGGTTATTGTTGGGGTAACAGTTTAGGCTAGACCCAGGAAACTGACAATCTAAAGACTAGAGGAAGTTGTACCAGTAAATAGGAAGGCCATGTCCTGTGTCCAGATTTTAGGGTGTTGTGTACCCATCACAACACATAGGAAAACCTGGTTTTCGAAAGAACAGTCAAAGAAGGGGGAGGGCAGGCAACAGCATTGCCTATTGGGCTATGCCCAAGACTGCCATACCCAGCTATAAAGGGTCCTTGGGGCAGGCCTGTACCTGCTTGGGAGTAGCCAGGGTTCATATGACCCTGAGAGTAATGTTATGTCATGGAGACTTGAGAGAGAGAGGGACTGATACAAATCAAGTACACACCTGGGAGCAATCCTAGGGACTAACACCAATAAAACCTGGGTCCTTGACATTACACACTACTTTAGTTTGTGAGATGAAATCTGAGGTATCAGTTGGACATCATGTAGATCCTACTGTAAAAACAGAGTTCAGGCTACTAGGTTGGGGTGCCCTATGAGTAATACCTGGGAAGCATGAGGGAAAACTGATTTCCTAGGAACATGATACAGAACAGGTGGGCCTTTAAGTCCATATCACGTTAAGAAATTCTGATACACAAGCCTAGCTAAGACTCAGGACATGGTAGAGTTATCTACAGGAGGAAGGGCTATATTCCTTGCATAAACTTCTGGTGAAGTATCCAAATGGGTTGGATTCCTTAAAGAAAATCCTGTGAGTTGATATAAGGCAACCCTCTGATAAGGAGCAAACATAGGGAAGCTTTGAGTTCATCTCCTGGAGAACACCTGGAGACAGTGCTATAGTTTCCTTACCCAAAATTCATGGACCCTAAAGCAGGTTAGTACCCAAGAGTATTTCGAAAATCTTACATCAGTTTTAGACAATATGTACCTAATATTCTGCAGGGACCCAGTTTTACCCTTTGTGTTTAATGTAATGTGGTAACAACAGATGGAGCCCTTGTTCTCTCTGGAAACAGACTACTCACTGTACAACAGTATGGTAGGTACTAATGGTAAATAGAGTACATAGGAAGGAAGTCAAGACTAAAAATACAAATGGAGTTATGTATACACCATGGGGAGTTGGACTGAAACTTACAGATGCTCTTAGGGAGACTGGGTATACAGGATTCCCCAAGTTTAGGAAAATCCTGAACAACAAGGTATAGGGTCACCCACAACACTTTGGGAGACCAACCAGAGTGAATGCCCAGAATACCAAGGGTAGGGATTAGACTAATAGCTACGTTAACAGGTTGATATGCAATATAACAACTAGTTGAACAGGAGGGTTCCAAAGTTGGGGGTAAACACTGAATCAATGAAGCAATTGTAATTAGAACACAAAATCTTCATGTTGAATTATATCTTGACCTTGTGGTTCATTAAATAGGTTCCTTGGACCACGATTTGGACTCAGACCAGTGCCATCAGCTCAGGACGCCAGGCGAGTACAGTTTGTTGTCTGTTTTTAATATTGAATTTCACTATATCTCATTGATTAGTCATCAATTATGTGGATTTTATTTTATTATAAAACAATTGAGTCGGGAATATGGAATACCAAAGATATGTGATCAGACCATAGACATTGTAGATATTGTAGACATTGTAGACATTGTAGATATTATAGACATTGTAGATATTGTAGACATTGTAGATCTCGTAGACATTGTTTATTTTATGCAGTAGATCTCGTAGACATCGTTTACTTTATGCAGTAGATCTCGTAGACATTGTTACTTTCATGCAGTAGATCTCGTAGACATCATTTACTTTTATGCAGTAGATCTCGTAGACATTGTTTAAATTCTGCAAGTAGATATCGTAGACCGTGCGGTGTAGTGTCCCAGACCGATCACATATCAAGGTATTTCTAACAGTCGGAAAGGTATTGTTTACTTTATTTTACTGTCGATTTACGTTCTTTATTTTTGTCTTTATTATTATTTTAAAAACTCATGATTGGTGTCTAACCTTTGTTTATAGTCATTTTCATATATTTGGAACTGCATTCGATGAATTGTACTCGTTCCATCCTGACTGGATAACCAAATAAATTTTAGGTAATTGCGAGGAGGTCGAGTGCCCTGACCAGTATGGCCCATACTTGGGAGATTTAGCTGAGACAGATTTTGCTTATCAGGAGGAGTACGCAGCGTCTGACCCTGCTGCGTTTGCTTAGTTCCTTTAGTTAGAGCTGAGACTTGTATTGGATTTTGAGTTGACATTGAGACTTGTAGTAGAGATATCATTTTATTATCATACTTTTCCTTTGAGATGGATATTTATTTCACTTTCTAGTTATTGAGTTGTGACTTTGAGTTGTGGTTGATCTATGTGAGGATTATATTATTGCGTGGTTGTTCATCATATTGTTACAGCGTTCTACCGCCGACTCTGCGGTGTAGGCTGGGCGTGTACACGGTTCATGCCCAAATATTGGGTGCGGGTCGTGACACGTTTTTATGGTGGCCCATACAGGTCGACGTTTCGCAAGACCAGCAAAACCGTGGTAGTACTTAAGATAGTCGTACTACTGCGGGCCTGTGATTAGGACTAGGAATAAGGACCTAAGGACTATCTTCGTGAGCTGAATTTGCGTTATTGACTTCTATACTCGCCTTCAATTACTCTTATGCATCCTGTTTGAATCATTCTATTCGTCAAATGATTTTCCTTTCTCTTCAGCTAATGGATCCACAGGACAGGAACAACGCTGCATGGAACACTCCACCGACTGTTGGCGAATTTTACACTTACGAGACTCCTCCGACTCAGGGAGGCCAGCTTACTCACCAGGGTGGACCGGCTCAGCCACAGTATTCGAGGTTCCGCAGGGATGACATTCTGCCTCCACCACAGTTTCCTCCGCAGACACCAGCACCAGCACCCATTCCTCCACCGGCACCAGCAGCTTATCCACCACCTGCGATGCACCCAGCACCAGCCGTGTATTCCATGCCTATGATGCAGCAGGTTCCCTACACATACCCAGCACCAGCCATGCATCCAGCACCAGTGATGTACCCAGCACCTACTGTACATCCCGTACCAGCGATGTACCCGGCACCTACACTGCCCCCGCCACCAGCCCTGGACAACATTACCATGCTGGGACTTATGCAACAACAGGCCAACATCATTCGCGATACTTTGCGAGAGGTTCTCCAACAGAGGGATGCTCCCCGACAGCAACCGAGAAATCCCAAGCACTTCATAGACTTTAGGCCCATGCCATTCTATAGGACAGAGGGGATCGTCTACGCTGACGAATGGCTGGAGAACGTGGAGAGGTATCTGAAGATGGCCCGAATCCCGAAGGATCTGAAGATAGAGTCAGTCAGCGGACAGCTTTTCGATATCGCACGGACATGGTACCAAGACGAGCCCCACTTTTCTGCTCCAGACGTCACTTGGGAAGAGTTTAAGCGCCTGTTCACGAAGAAGTTCCACCCATATGTAGCACGAGAGGCACTAGTGAGCCAGTTTGAGCATCTGGAACAAGGCAACCACACCATTGATGAGTATACAGCTGAGTTTTCTCGCCTCAGTCGCTTTGCGAAGAACTTGGTCAGCACCCCGGAAGACAAGGCACGATGGTTCAGGAAGGGACTGTCACACGAGATTCGCTTGGCCATCGCCACCAGCCGAGCTACTACCTATGAGGAGATTCTGGAGGTCGCACAAGTAGTGGAGGAAGAACTAAATTACAGACCGAAGAGGAGTCGAGAGACTTTTGGAGGAAACAACAACCAAGCTGTCCCAGCGAAGCATTCCCAGTTCCAGCCGAAGGCCTTTCAGCACCATCATCAGCAGCAGCTCCAGCCCGCTGGTAAAGCTCCAGCATATCAGCAGAACCGGGTTCCAGCCCGAGCCCAGACTCAGCAGCCACAGAGACAGCTACAGCAGGTTCCGCACTGCACTCACTGCGGGAGGAACGGACACATTTAGGATGACTGCCGGAAGAGACTCGGAGCATGCTTATATTATGGATCTCCATCGCATCAGGTGAAAGACTGCTTACGGACCCCTAATCAGACAGGACGGGAGACGGTACCGGCACAGAGAGGACCAGCAGCACCTCAGCCACGAGGTCCCCGACTACCCACTCAGCAGCAGCATTTCGCTCAGCACCAGCAGCGAGGTGCACCCCAGCAGGGCCAAGCTTTTGCTATGGCTATTGAGGAGCCCGAGCCCACACCAGACGTGATAGCAGGTTCCATACTTCTCGATTCTATTCCCGCTATAGCTTTGTTTGATTCCGGTGCATCCCATAGTTTTATCTCTGTAGCTTTTGTATTCAAGCATAGTATAGCGTCGGTATCTTTGGGCGGTAGTTGCAAAATTATGACAGGCGGAGGCATTATCCTAGTCAAGGATATTTGCATGAGGCGGTGCATCACATTGGGAGGAAGGGAGTTACGCGCCAACTTACTCGTAATGCCACTACCGAGTTTCGATATTGTTCTCGGTATGGATTGGTTGAGTAAGAACTTTGCCAGTATAGACTGCCACCGAGGATGTGTTATATTCAGCCCTCCGGGGGTACCGATATTCGAGTTTACGAGAGGAGCAGTCGAGCAGCAGCTCGGAGCTATTTGCGGAGCTATGATCGAGGGAGAGGAGATCCCACACCCCATCATCACGGAGTTCATGGACGTGTTTCCCGAAGACTTGCCAGGATTGCCGCCAGACAGGGACATCGAGTTTGCTATTGATCTAGTGCCAGGCGCAGTACCGACGGCGCAACCGGTATATCGGATCAACAACAAGGAAGCTAAAGAATTAAAGAAGCAAATAGACGAATTGTTGGAAAAAGGGTTCATCAGGGAGAGTTCGTCGCCATGGGGCTCCCCTGTCCTTTTTGTGCCAAAGAAGGATGGTACGGTACGAATGTGCATCGACTACCGGACCTTAAATAACCACACTATCAAGAACAAGTATCCGCTGCCGAGGATAGACGATCACTTCGATCAATTGAGTGGCGCACGGGTATTCTCCAAGATAGATTTGAGGTCGGGGTACCATCAGTTGAAAGTGAAGAAAGAAGATATACCGAAGACTGCTTTCCGGACCAAGTACGGACAATATGAGTTCATGGTGATGCCATTCGGGTTGACTAATGCCCCGACAGTCTTCATGAACTTGATGAACAAGGTATTCCATCCGTACCTTGACAAGTTCGTGGTGGTGTTCATCGATGACATACTCATCTATTCGAAAACACCGGAGGAACACGAGGAACATCTGAGGATCGTACTAGAGACCCTCATGAGGGAGAAGCTCTATGGAAAGCTCTCGAAATGTGAGTTCTTCTTGGACAAGGTAGAGTTTCTTGGTCACGTGGTGACAGGCAACGGTATATCCGTCGATCCGAAGAAGGTGACAGCAGTGGAGGCATGGTCTACTCCGACTACAGTAGCAGAGATCCGAAGTTTTCTGGGGCTAGCAGGGTACTATCGGAAGTTCGTGCAGGACTTTGCCCGGATTGCAGAGCCGCTTACTAGGCTCACGAGAAAGGATGTGGAGTACGTATGGACGGAGGATTGCCAGGCTGCATTCGACGAATTGAAGAAGAGACTGACGACAGCCCCTATCTTAGCTTTGCCTTCGGGATCGGGAGGTTTCACCATTTATAGTGATGCCTCGGGCAAAGGACTGGGTTGTGTCCTAGAGCAGAATAAGAGAGTGATAGCCTATGCGTCTCGACAGTTGAGATCGCATGAGAAGAACTATCCCACTCACGATCTTGAGTTGGCAGCCGTGATTTTTGCCTTGAAGCTGTGGAGGCATTATTTGTACGGAGAGCGAGTGGAAATCTTTACTGACCACAAAAGCTTGAAGTACGTCTTCACGCAAAAGGAGTTGAACATGAGGCAGCGCAGATGGCTTGAGCTGATGAGTGACTATGACATATCACTGCAGTATCATCCGAGAAAAGCCAACGTTGTTGCGGATGCTTTGAGCAGGTATCCCGTGGCAATGTGCTTGACCCGAGATCGTCACTTGTTAGCGGATTTAGGGAGTTTGGGTATCGAGATCGTCATTCCGGGAGCCGAGATGCAGATAATGGGCATGCAGATTCAGTCAGGGCTGATGGACAGGATTCGGGAGGCACAGCATCAGGATGAACAACTGAAGGAAATCATAGCACAAACACGAGCTGGATCGCGGCATGATTTTACTATTGCAGAGGATGGTTCATTGAGGCACGGGACGAGACTTTGTGTACCGAGTGGTGAGCTTAGAGAAGAAGTTATGCAAGAGGCACATCGCTCCCAGTATTCTTTACATCCGGGAGCCAATAAGATGTACAAGGATCTGCGCAACCACGTATGGTGGTATGGTATGAAACGCGAAGTAGCTCGCTTCGTTTCTAGGTGCCTCGTATGTCAACAGGTCAAAGCCGAGAGACAAAGACCAGGAGGATTGTTGCAGCCACTGCCAATACCCGAGTGGAAGTGGGAACACATCACTATGGATTTCGTTTCCGGTCTTCCACGGTCATCGGGCGGTAAGGACGCGATTTGGGTCATCGTCGACAGGTTGACCAAATCGGCCCACTTTATTCTATTTAAAGTGGGGTTGTCTACGGAGAAGCTGGCAGAGCTCTATGTGAAGCAGATAGTCCGGTTGCACGGGGTTCCGGTGAGTATCATGTCGGACCGTGATAGCAGGTTCACATCTCACTTTCGGAGGAGCCTACAGGCCAGTTTGGGCACAGCGCTCAAGTTCAGCACTGCTTATCATCCACAGACGGATGGACAGTCAGAGCGGACCATTCAGACGCTCGAGGATATGCTGCGGACATGCATGCTAGATTTTGGCGGCTCATGGGAGGACCACCTTCATCTCGTGGAGTTCTCCTATAACAATAGCTACCAAGCTAGTATCGAGATGTCCCCTTTTGAGGCGTTGTATGGTCGAAAATGTCGTACCCCGCTGTCTTGGGACGATGTGGGAGAGCGTGCGCTGTTGGGATCAGAGATGGTAGTAGATGCTGCGGATAAGGTCAAGATGATTAGAGAGCGGCTTCGCGTGGCTCAGAACAGGCAGAAGAACTGGGCCGACAGTCACCGTAGGCCGTTAGAGTTTGAGGTATAGAATTTATTTAAGATTTAATTGCTCGTGTAGTTATGAGTTTTCGTGTTAACATTGTGAGTATGTAGGTCGAAGACTTGGTGTTTTTGAAAATTTCTCCAACACGTGGCACTATCCGTTTCGGTAAAGACGGCAAACTCAGCCCACGTTTCATTGGGCCGTTTGAGATTCTCAAGAGAATCGGTGCAGTAGCGTACCAATTAGCCTTGCCGCCTGCACTGGAAGGAGTGCACAACGTGTTCCACGTGTCTCAGCTGCGACGATACGTGGCGGACCCCAGTCATGTCTTGGACCATTCGGAGATCGAAGTGGGACCGAGTCTCAATTACCAGGAACAGCCCGTGGAGATCTTGGACCGCAGAGAGAAGGTGCTAAGGAATCAAGTGATCCCCTTAGTTCGTGTCGCGTGGAGACACCATTCACCAGGCGAGTCCACATGGGAGAGAGAGGACGAGATGCGCGAGCGCTACCCCTACCTCTTTGAGGACTGAGGTACAGTTCGACTTTACTTTTTCGCTGAATTTCGAGGACGAAATTAATTTAAGGGGGATAGACTTGTAAGCCCCATCTTTTTTTTTGTTAGTTATTACTATTTGTTAATTTCCCATTTAATTCTAACTTAGACACTTGGATATGCATATAAATACCTATTCATAAGAAGGGGCTTCTTGCAAAAGGAAGCCTTAACTGCCATGAGTCAATATAAGTTTCGAATTCAAATGATTTCCCATGCCAGGAATAGACTGTATTCCTATTCTAATACAGATTGATTCAAATCAGAATTAAATCCATTTGAATTCCTTTCAAACTCATTCGATCCCATCCATTGCTTGCCTATATAAATAGGAAGGATTCCTCCTGCGATTTCTTTGCAAACCCTAAGCAAACCCACAAATTCCTGGCAACTAGGATCGAGCAGAGAGCACCTAGAAGGAGGTTTCGTGTTGCACACAGGTACACCTCTTTCTCTCTCAAAACAAGTAATATTCTGGGTTGATAGAGGGGTAGGTATTTGTAATTTTTCTTCAATAAGCACACAGGGAACATGGGGGTTATTGTTGGGGTAACAGTTTAGGCTAGACCCAGGAAACTGACAATCTAAAGACTAGAGGAAGTTGTACCAGTAAATAGGAAGGCCGTGTCCTGTGTCCAGATTTTAGGGTGTTGTGTACCCATCACAACACATAGGAAAACCTGGTTTTCGAAAGAACAGTCAAAGAAGGGGGAGGGCAGGCAACAGCATTGCCTATTGGGCTATGCCCAAGACTGCCATACCCAGCTATAAAGGGTCCTTGGGGCAGGCCTGTACCTGCTTGGGAGTAGCCAGGGTTCATATGACCCTGAGAGTAATGTTATGTCATGGAGACTTGAGAGAGAGAGGGACTGATACAAATCAAGTACACACCTGGAAGCAATCCTAGGGACTAACACCAAGAAAACCTGGGTCCTTGACATTACACACTACTTTAGTTTGTGAGATGAAATCTGAGGTATCAGTTGGACATCATGTAGATCCTACTGTAAAAACAGAGTTCAGGCTACTAGGTTGGGGTGCCCTATGAGTAATACCTGGGAAGCATGAGGGAAAACTGATTTCCTGGGAACATGATGCAGAACAGGTGGGCCTTTAAGTCCATATCACGTTAAGAATTTCTGATACACAAGCCTAGCTAAGACTCAGGACATGGTAGAGTTATCTACAGGTGGAAGGGCTAGATTCCTTGCATAAACTTCTGGTGAAGTATACAAATGGGTTGGATTCCTTAAAGAAAATCCTGTGAGTTGATATAAGGCAACCCTCTGATAAGGAGCAAACATAGGGAAGCTTTGAGTTCATCTCCTGGAGAACACCTGGAGACAGTGCTATAGTTTTCTTACCCAAAATTCATGGACCCTAAAGCAGGCTGGTACCCAAGAGTATTTCGAAAATCTTACATCAGTTTTAGACAATATGTACCTAATATTCTGCAGGGACCCAGTTTTACCCTTTGTGTTTAATGTAATATGGTAACAACAGATGGAGCCCTTGTTCTCTCTGGAAACAGACTACTCACTGTACAACAGTATGGTAGGTACTAATGGTAAATAGAGTACACAGGAAGGAAGTCAAGACTAAAAATACAAATGGAGTTATGTATACACCATGGGGAGTTGGACTGAAACTTACAGATGCTCCTAGGGAGACTGGGTATACAGGATTCCCCAAGTTTAGGAAAATCCTGAACAACAAGGTATAGGGTCACCCACAACACTTTGGGAGACCAACCAGAGTGAATGCCCAGAATACCAAGGGTAGGGATTAGACTAATAGCTACGTTAACAGGTTGATATGCAATATAACAACTAGTTGAACAGGAGGGTTCCAAAGTTGGGGGTAAACACTGAATCAATGAAGCAATTGTAATTAGAACACAAAATCTTCATATTGAATTATATCTTGACCTTGTGGTTCATTAAATAGGTTCCTTGGACCACGATTTGGACTCAGACCAGTGCCATCAGCTTAGGACGCCAGGCGAGTACAGTTTGTTGTCTGTTTTCAATATTGAATTTCACTATATCTCATTGATTAGTCATCAATTATGTGGATTTTATTTTATTATAAAACAATTGAGTCGGGAATATGGAATACCAAAGATATGTGATCAGACCATAGACATTGTAGATATTGTAGACATTGTAGACATTGTAGATATTGTAGACATTGTAGATATTGTAGACATTGTAGATCTCGTAGACATTGTTTATTTTATGCAGTAGATCTCGTAGACATCGTTTACTTTATGCAGTAGATCTCGTAGACATTGTTACTTTCATGCAGTAGATCTCGTAGACATCGTTTACTTTTATGCAGTAGATCTCGTAGACATTGTTTAAATTCTGCAAGTAGATATCGTAGACCGTGCGGTGTAGTGTCCCAGACCGATCACATATCAAGGTATTTCTAACAGTCGGGAAGGTATTGTTTACTTTATTTTACTGTCGATTTACGTTCTTTATTTTTGTCTTTATTATTATTTTAAAAACTCATGATTGGTGTCTAACATTTGTTTATAGTCATTTTCATATATTTGGAACTGCATTTGATGAATTGTACTCGTTCCATTCTGACTGGATAACCAAACAAATTTTAGGTAATTGCGAGGAGGTCGAGTGCCCTGACCAGTATGGCCCATACTTGGGAGATTTAGCTGAGACAGATTTTGCTTATCAGGAGGAGTACGCAGCGTCTGACCCTGCTGCGTTTGCTTAGTTCCTTTAGTTAGAGCTGAGACTTGTATTGGATTTTGAGTTGACATTAAGACTTGTAGTAGAGATATCATTTCATTATCATACTTTTCCTTTGAGATGGATATTTATTTCACTTTCTAGTTATTGAGTTGTGACTTTGAGTTGTGGTTGATCTATGTGAGGATTATATTATTGCGTGGTTGTTCATCATATTGTTACAGCGTTCTACCGCCGACTCTGCGGCGTAGGCTGGGCGTGTACACGGTTCATGCCCAAATATTGGGTGCAGGTCGTGACAAAGTCAACACTTGACCAAGTTTGACCAGATTATTGACCGGAGTTGACCTAGAGTTGTTTTGACTTAGAAGAACCTAGGATAAAATAGATTGCTTGTAGAGATTTATTTATTACAACTTGAACACCTTGTAACCTGTGTTGCTTTAAATAGGACTCTGTGGCTTCAGTTGGACCCCTATACCTATCAGCTGTTCAGGTTATCAGGCGAGTACATTCTCTGATCATTTCATATCATGTTTAGGATTATATTTCCTGCTTTAGACTATCTTACTTGATGCTGACACGTTGGTAACACGGATTGGTACTATATGGATCCCTTCATGAGATGTTATCCATCTCGGGAGCATCAGATACTTTTGTCATGTGTGTTTCACTTACATCACGTATCATATGCTTCTATCATCATGAATCTTCGGGAATCAGCTAGTGACTCATGTACCCTCATGATCACCGAGCCTTCACGAATGAATTCATGAATCACCCTTTATGGACAATATAGTATAATCATGAATCTTAACGTAACTTGAATGGATCCTTGTGTATTGATTGGGGATAGGGGAGTATAAGTGAACATGTGAATAAATCCAAGTAGTGTAATCATGAATCAATTCCAAGTAGTGTAATCATGAATCAGTCCTTAGCCATTCACATGTTTATTCAGTACTCTGAATCACTAGCACTGTCTCTCTTTATATATATCATAGATATTTACTTACAGTCTCTCTTTTACATTATGCTATTTCTTCAGATCTTGTATTTTATTCTCTAGCATGATTACATTTTCTTTCCTGTTATGACTTGTTGAGATGTATTGTGCTCGCTCCTGTCCTGACTGGACCTGTTGATAAATTTTACAGATAGCCTGGAGGTTGCCTGCTAGCCTATAGGATACACATTAGAGGTTGTTTAGTTAGCTATTTTCAGTTGTCTGGAGTTGTATTATTTTATGGATTACTGTATTTGAGTTTTGAGATGTATTTCTGGATTTGCGTATCTTAGACACTTAGGCTTCTATCTGCTGTATCTCTTTTGGATTTCATGTTTTACCTATCTTTTATCTTGCTCTACCTTAGTTGTGATTGAGACTGTATCTGCTATGTCACCCCCATTCGGGGAGTATAAACTGCTTAGCCTTATACTGTTAGATGCATGAGACCTAGGACATCGTTCTACCGCCGACACTGCGGCGTAGGCTGGGCGTTGTTACGTTCTCGTGCCCTAACTCTAGGGTGCGGGTCGTGACAATTCACCAATGGAGAAAGATGTCAAAACTATCATACAAGAGGACGTGGAGGAGGAAGCTTCACAACGACCAAGAGATGTGTAAAGCCCATACATTACTTCTATTTAATATTGTCATGTTTGTTATTTAATTAGATTATCTTTGGGCTTGTTTTAATTAAGTTTATTTGACCCTCTCATTTTGAGCCCATTGGAAGCCCAACCCATTTAACTCAACTTACCAATTCCTCCACTCACCCCGGTTCCCCGCTCAGATCCCTCCTTTGTGCGCCCACGTCCCCCTTTCTCCTTCCTTTCATGTAATAAACTCTCAGAAGAGCAGAAACTCTCACAGAAACTTTTATTTTCCCAAACCTTCACAAATAAATACATAACTCTCTCCCTACTCCACCAAATCCTGATCCGAGACCACCGCCGCGTCCGTCTCGCCATCCCTGTCGTTTTTAGACCACTCTTCCCCCTCTTTCTTGCGCTCGAACCTGTGCCCGTGCTTGCTGCCACCTTCGTACCACCACCCCAGTCCCCGCGCAAGGCCGCCTGCGCCTGTACCATCCCGCCGGCCGACCGCCAACCCCGGCAGGCCGTGCGCTCGCCGGCAGTGTTCCCGTGCGGCTCCTACGCGCTATCCGCACGCCCCGCCGCGGCTCCAGTGCGTCCGCACGCTCCGTACGTGCACCCGTGCCCGTGTCCGGCCTTCCGTTGGCTTTCCGACGTTTCGTTCCGTGTTCGAGGCCTCCCCTCGGTGCTTCATCTTCATTTTTGATAAATTTCTGTCTCAGAAGCTTTCTTTTTCTTGTACAGAGGCTATTATCTGTTTCGGCCAATTGGCAGAATGAAGCTCTACCAATTGGAATAGTGAAATTATATTGATTAGTTACTTGTGTATTATGTGTAGATTCATTAATTAATGTAAGGTTGCTAATTGCTAATTAAAGAGAACTATTGGGTTTATAAATTATTAATGAATTTTAGGTGTATTATTAATCTGTTAGCAAATATTAGTATTATATATTATTAGGATGATTATATGGCAAACGAGTTTATATAAAGCTTATTTGTCACATTTGGTTAATTATTAATAAGATAAATAAATTTGGTAAGAAATTGGTATTAATATTTTTCTATAAGTAAATTTTGGCCTATAAAAGGTTTTTTATATCAAAAATATATTTTATATGAATATTTCATACCAGAGAGTAACTATTTATATTATTTCCCAAAAAAGTAATACCTATAATACTTTTCAAAAAGTAATTATTTATAATATTCTATTTTTGATTAAAATGAAGTTTTGCCATTAAAAAGTGTTTATTTTATTAAAGGTTGACTTTTGGGTAAAGTATCAATGTGGTTAAAATTATTATTTTCTTTATCTTGTGAATAATTGCCAAAGATGGTTTTTAGTAAAATCATACTTTCGCATAATATGGTAATTACACAAAAATGCTAATTTCTATAATACAATTTAATAATTGTTTTCTTACCCTTACCCATTACGGTAAAAATATGTATTTTTCGCTAAAATGATTATCTTGTCACTTAGTGATAATAAATCAACATATTCTAAAATATAAATATTTTCCTTGTTGATAAAAAAATTTTGTGATTTGCAATCCGACCAGACTTAGCCTTAATAACCAGCTAGTGTTGTCCTGAAGGATTAGGGTGTAGTAAATGCTAGTTAATAAATCCGGTGTTATGATTATGTATGGTTCAAGACCTAAAATTCGAGGACATCTACAATCGTCACCTACAGTACTGGAGACACCAAGGCAAGTCATACTTATCTAAACTCGTATTTTAATTGGTAATTAATTCCATTGCATGATAGAGTTACTGTATCGACACCTGACTCACGGGATCCTACTCGGATCATATCGACTGCTTTACTGAATCATTGACTTGGCTGCTTACTGAATCATTGACTCGACTGCTTACTGAATCATTGACTCGGGGATTGGGGGAGTAACGTTAACTGTAAGACCCAGTTTTCTGAAATTGGGGTATTTTTGAAAAATTATTATTTTTATTATTTATTAATGGTATTTTAGTCATGATATGATCTTTGGTGATTTTTAGTTATATTAAAACTATTTCATAAGTCATGACTTATGACTTTGTGACTTTGTTAGTATAACCCTAGTGTAAACCCTAGAGATTTCATAACTTAGAGACTAACCATGATCATGTGAGCCTAGCCATAGGTTTAGAACATCAAATTAGGGCTTTTTGGCCTAAAGGGTATTTTGGTAATTTTCTAGGAATTAAGTAGGATTAGGGAGATTTTACTATTCATGGACTTTTGATTAGTGACTTGATAATCCCTAACCTAGTTTACCCTAACCTAGAGATTAGTCACTAACCTAGGAGGCTAATGTTAGATGTTAACCTATGTGTAAATATCTAGGTTTGATAATATCTAGATATTTTACTTTTAGATATTTTAGAAACCTAAAATATCTATCCCCTTAGTCAAATACTTAGGAGCTAAGTTTTGCTAGGTGGATAAGCCCTAAATATCTACCCCCTACCCCCCCTTGGCAGCCCACACTTCTATATAACCCCATGGATTTATTCATGAACAAAATTACATGAAATTAAATCCACAAAATTCCCTTTTCCTTCAACCCTTGATAACTTGATCATTCTTGGTCCAAATTGACTCTAGTCTCTTGCATTGGAACCCTACAACATCTAGGGAGCTAAGGGAAGCTAGAAATTCAGAATTTGGGAGCTTGGGCATCATCGAGTTGGAGATCACACAACCCCATTCTCATTGTTTTTCCTTGGATTTGCACAATAGGTATTTTCTCACAAACCTAGTCAAATTCCTATTTTTCTTTCATAATTGCATTCATATAGGAATAACAATACTGTGGGTAAAGTTTGGTAGGAAGTAGGTTCGATTTGGTGTCCGTATCGGACACGTATCTGTGTCTTAATTGCAGTGTTTGGTGAAATGCCACTTAAGATTTAATGTTGTGTTTTTGTAAAACAAAATATATTTTTGGGTAGCCCTAGATGTGTAGGACACGATTCCCTAGGACTGAGCATGAATTGGACACTGTTCGTGTCCAAAACAGGACACGAACCCACTGATTTTAACACACTGTGCACACTGTAAACACGCAAGTGTTTGACACTTCGTGTCGTGTCTACACGTGTTGTGGACACGATACAGTAACCTAGACACGTACCCTGACACCTCACCTATCCTAGGACACGACCACGAGGCCCTAGGTGACACACACGTGGCCCTAGACTGGTCGACACGCGTGCACGACGCAGCACGACAGTGCGCGCGGCTCCCCTGCTGCTGCACATCTCGTGCTCGCTGCACGTGACACGTGGACACGTGCCACTTGGCACAGAGGTGGGGGCACCCTCTGACAAGCCCCCCCTCGAGTCTCACAACTTCTCGTGTCGTATCGGACACGAAATCGCACTCGCACTGGACACACACTGTCACTTACACGCGCGCACAGTGCCTCTGATACGCACTTCGTGCGCGGACACGGGGACACTTGGACACGAATCAGGTACCTAGACACCTAGCCTGACCCTAGGCGAACCCACACGCGTGAGCACGAGACACATGGACACGTGTGTCGTGTCCTACACGCGTGTGCACCTTAGCACGATACTGTGCACTGTAATTTACCCGATTTGGGTTTTAGACTCCTGGACACGCCGTGTCGTGTCGTGGTGGACTCCCATGGACACACATGACACGTACACATGTGGGGTTAGGTTTACCAACCCTTAGTCTTGGGTATTAGCTAGGGTTGGGTCGTCAATTTGGGTTTACCTATTTTCTCTGTACACTGTCATATTTCCAGAGTTTGGATAAATTCCCAGTTTTTAGAAATGAGTTTTGATTTGATTTTTATTATCATTTATACATGTATATGTATATTTCAGTATTGTATACATATGTATATATATATATGTGTGTGTATGTGAGTTTTTAGGGTGTACACATGTGTATAGATGTGTATATACACATATGTATTAATGTAGGTTTGTGTGTGTGTGTGTTGGGACTGGTTTCCTGTTCCAGAAAACTGAACCCCCCCCCATTCCTGTGTGTGTGTCCCTTCCCTCTCTCTCACTGTCTCACTCTCTCTCTATTCAGTCTCTCTCTCTTACACTCTCTTCCCTCTATATATATGTAATATATATACAAGTTGTATATATATGGTTGTATATATATATTATATAAGTTTTTGTGAATATATACATGTATATATAGATATGATATATATATATATATCTTTACTAGGTCATATATAGTGTATCATATGTATGTGGGTTTTTGGGTATGGTATATATGGTATTCCCATATAGGTATATAGATAGTAGGTTGATGTGTATATATATATTTATATATATAGATATATATATGTATAACTTGCTAAGTCTAGGTTTATATATAAACCTATAGCAACTAGCCTATAGAACCTAAGACCATTAGCCTATGGCTTGGGGCTAACCCTAATGACCCAAAACCCAACTTGTTGACCCTTGTTGACTAAGGGTTGACCAAAGTCAACCTTAGGTCAAAAGTGACCTAGTTAACCTAGAAATGACTAGGAATGACCTAAAACAACTAGTTTAGCTAGATTGACTAAAACCCTAACTAGTTGACTAGTGTTGACCTAACCTTGACTAGTTTGACTTTAGAGTTGACCAAGAGTTGACTTTTGACCAGATTGACCTAGAATCATGTAGTATGCATTATATACTCTATTTTTACCATTGTGGATATGTTGTGACCTGTTTTACTCTAAATAGGACTCTGTGACACCAGTTCGGACATCTATTCATATCAGTCATACAGGGTGACAGGCGAGTACATTCTCTGATCTTTTTATGCTTGTTAGGACTTATATTCTTGCTTTAGATTACCTTACATGATGCTGTCACGTCATTATCACGGATTGGTACTATATGGATCTTGTTATGCGATGTTATCTCCCTCGGGGTGCATCAGATACAGTTGTCATGTGCTTTTCACGAACATCTTGTATTTCATGTACACCGCTTTTATGTATACTCTTGTGCAATCTTGTACTCTCATGATCACGTGAGCAAACATGATAAAAACCTCTTGTGCAAAGTAACGTAACTTGACTGGATCCTTGTGTATTGATTGGGGAGGGTGAGTAGGAAATGGTTATGTGATCAAATCCCATCTTGTACAAATTCATGTGAAATCTTGTGAAATCTTGTATATGTCCTAAGCCCGTTTATATAACCATATCATGCTCTAAATCACAGGTTACCTACAGTTCTTACTTACCATATATATAGATATTTCCAGTTATCAAATCTCTCTCGTTTTACATATATTCTTTACAGTTCATGTATCTTACTCTATGCATGCTTTACATTTCCCAACCTGATATGAACTGCGTGAGATGTATTGTGCTCGTTCCTGTCCTGACTGGGCCTGTTGAAAATATTACAGATGATGATGGTGACTGTCCTACCTTCTATGGGACACATGAGGGTGACCTTCAGGAGCCTGAGGAGCATCTAGCTCAGTAGAGGGTGCCTAGTCTAGTCTAGTGTTTACAGTTTTCTTTTTTGTATCGGACTGTTCCGATTGTTAGTTGTGACTTAGTTATATTTCAGGTCTTATACTTATTTGTGTTGGACATCTACTTTGTGTGGTGTGATAACTCTATATATATTCAGTTCTTCCTTTCATCTGATTCCATATCATGTTCTATCTTTCCTAGACTTGTGTTTGAGATATAGAGTTGAGATGTTATGTTATACCTCCGTGCGGAGATGACAGGTTTATATATCTTGTTATTAGATGTTAGATGTTATAGATGACCTATACAGCGTTCTACCGCCGACACTGCGGCGTAGGCTGGACGTACCCACGTTCTCGTGCCCCTAATCAGGGTGCGGGTCGTGACATTAACACCTGTGGTCAAAGCCCCTTACTGAATCATTGTGGATAGCGGAAGCCCAACTCACTTGGGCCGAAGCCGGACCGTGTTCATTAGAACACTTACTGCCTCCAACCTTCGCCGGCCAAAGGCTGTTACGTACTCTAAACACTACTGTAGCTAGATTGCATCATTCCATTTTTCATAGTTTTTACTGCATAACTGTTTTATTATTATTATTTAGAAAATCATATTTCTATTATAAACTGCTTCTTGTCTCGTCTTTTAATTATTGAATAAAATGCTGGAATAGATTTGTGTGTCTTGCTCCCTCCTGACTGGAGATAACATTTTTAGGTGACTGCGACGATAATGAGCTGGCTTACACTTCCTATTATGGGTCCGACTTGGGTTCTGAGGACTTAGCTGAACCAGGACAGAGGAACCAGGAGTCCTGGTTGCACCCTTTTCTGATTAGTTCACTTTTCCTAAAATTGTAATAAACAAACCTTTGTGATGTTGAATACTTTTGCTTTGTCTTCATTTTCATTTCGACTTAGTTGTACTTCAGAATGTTTAATAAAATATTTTATTTTTCGTTTAGACATTTGTACTGCTTGTGTTCACTGCTTGATACAGCTTACTGCCGTCGTCTCACAACGGTGTAGGCTGGGTATGATCCGACTACATCCAGATTATTAGGATCGGGTCGTGACATGAAAGCCAAAGATATGACATATGTCAATTGAATGTTATAATTATCCTAGGCTTGGACATTATGCATCTGATTGAAGAAATACAACTAACAATGTTGTGGACAAAGTCCAGTATGTTGAAGAGGAAATGGATGAGAAATGTACTTTATTATTCGCACGCAAATAAGAAAATATGGAGAACATATTGTACCTTATACCAAGCAACCAACCATATGTGCAAAAGTATAAATATATCTATGGAACTTCATGACTTCTTTAGCAGCTATTTCACTTTTGAGGATGAAACAGAGACACTAGTGGAAGTGAAAGAGAAAGTAGAAAAAATTATGCAAAAAATTGTTGTTAGTGGAGACATTGTGTTTGATGCAGATCCAAGAGGCAAGTTATGACTTTAAAATACCTATGTTAGAGATGCTCTATGTTATATTTGTAAAATAGTCTAGAAGAGTCCAAATTATATTTTAATAAGTGTGAATTTTTTCAAAAGTCCTATATATATATGGGTGTTCTTCCCCCATTTTGTACACAATAAATATTACAAGTTTTAGTGCTATTATAAAGTTTTATTTTATACCCAATATTTTCTTCCGCCATTTTTCTTTTCAATTTATATTTTCTTCATTTTCAAATTAGTTCATAACTAGTTGGCCCACCACCATTAATTCAACAAAGTGGTAACAGAGCGTACTTGGAATATCCAACAAAGGGGTCAACACGGTATGGTTCAACATGTGGGGGCTGGTGAGGAATAACGGGAAGGTCATCAGTTTGAGCCAGACATATTTCTTTTGGTCGATGTAGAATCAATATGTAGTAGCACCATTAATAGAAGAAAGACGTTCAATACAGTTTCATCAGTTACAGGTTAATAGTACACCTTCTATGAACATTGAACACTCATGTAAAAGATGTATAATCAGGTTAATAGTACATGACCTTTTATGAACATTGAACACTCATGTAAAAGATGTATAATAGAGAAGCCATAGATAATGATGGCACAGTTTTTACAGGTCTCTCGCAGGCCAACTAGACTAGCCCAATGCACACATCCTTTCCTCATAGGTAGGAAGTCGATCTACCGTTGGCGGGTCAACAAATTTGTGGATGATTGGTCCATTAGTCACTCTCAAACCGTAGTTTTAGAAAGAAGGTTGGTGAAAGACAAATGGTAACCACAGTCTATGAGTCTTAACAGTCAACATAAATGAAGGAAATTTGGGGAGGAGATTGATTAAGGGAGTCTGAGCTAAATGTAATCTTCCTGGATTATGGGAGGGGACATTGACATTGAACAATTTTCACAAGAAAGAAATGGAGGAGAAGGGAGTCTAGATAAGGAGACTACGGAGTCTTTTTAACGAAGTTAGCTGTTGCATGCACTTTTTGATAAGGAGGGAAGTGCATGCAACAGCTAACTTCGTTAAGAAGTTAAGAAGACTCCGTAGTCGTATCAAAAAGTGAGCATACCAGGCCTTCGTAAGCATAAATGGTAGAGAAGAATTAACACACAAATACTGAGGTTCAAGAAAAAAAAAACACTGGGAAACTCAGTAGGATTAAGTTCATTAAGCTACAAGTAGGGGCGTATCCACACTGTGGGCTGGGGTGGGCTACCCAAAATAATTTTTTTTTTTCCAAATGTATATTTTTTGATTTTTTTTTTTCTGAGCAAATCTATACTTAGTCCACCATAGTCAACTCTAGCCTACCCTAACTTAAATTTCTGATTCCGTCCTTTGCTACAAGGAGGGTTGAGGGAGGAGATACACCTAGTTTATAAAGAGAAAGAAATAATGTTTGGACAACGTTCAAGAATCAAATGGTTAAAGAAAGGAGATATTAACACTGCTTTCGGCTGAGACGCATATTCTACCAAGTCATTAGGGACCTTCTTAAAGCAGATATCGTGGAACCCTTATGAAGAAAACTAGAAATCAACAGATTCAACTAAACTTTAATGTTTTTAAAGGGTAAATCACGTTTTTTAAGGGTAAATCACGTACAATTGGGGACAGTATTCTTTGTTGAAATACTAAAAACTGTGAGACAGAGAAATTGTCCTTACTTCGTACAAGTGGGGAGGAAAGTAAGTTCTTTTTACGGGTGCCAGAAATGGCTAAAACTAAAGATACAATAACAAAACTTAACTAAAGCATGGGAGGGAGATGGCCCTTCCGACGGGTGCCAAAAATGTTATAAAACAACATAAAATGAAACATTATCTCCTAAACACGGGACTATATATATGTCTGATCCCCAATGAATATTTGACGAAAATTCCTCGACACTTCCAAGGTGTATACTTAGCTTTCACCAGGGCGTGAGTAGTAAGCACATTTGCAGTGCAGTTTGATTCTTTGAGGATGAGGGATATCTGTATATCATCTTTGTGGAATTTTTGTACCTACGGTCTTACATTCTTTGATTCCCAAAAAAAAAGAAGCAAAGACCGTTGGAGATTAACGTTCAATTAGCTTAGTATAATGGTTATTTGTCTAAGGTCCATAGCTATGGCCCAACGTACGATAGGGTGGACTGAGACTGTATCAACAAAGTCCAGTATCCTGAGCAACGGAAAAGGAAAAAAAAGTGAAAAAAAAAAAATTACGACAAGGTGATCAACTTTGTTAATTTTATACTTATTGCAGAAGGATTGCATAGAATGTTAGAGGTGGCCAGAGATAGAGGGTTGTTAGACTTGGGGAGCTAAACAGCTCATCGATCTCTAGTGATCTGCATTATACATTGTTGGTATAAATTATTCGATTCGAATGGTAGTCATAAATGGATTCGCTTTGCAATATGAATCAAATGTACCAATGTATTTACCGTCATTGTCGGACATAACACATTTTAACTTCTTATCATTTTTAACCGTCTCCATTTCAACGGAGGCCTGAAACTCCTTGAAAGCAGGAAGTACATGATCCTTGGTCTTTATAACATAGACTCAAAACTTTTCTGTAACAATTATCGATAAAAGTTACAAAATAGGAATCACCACCGTAGATTTAATTACCTTCATAGGATTGCAGACGTTCGAGTTAATCAGCTCGAGCAACGTCGGCTTCCTTGAAGAAGGACTACTTTGCTACGTTGCTTCCCAGCCATGTATTACACACACTTCTCCAATTTTGAAGACTTCTGCCCTGGAATCATCTTCTTATTCAACAAGTAATTAATTCGTTTCTTGCTGATATGACTAAGCTGCTTGTGCCACGGCTTGATAGGCGGGCGCTTCACTGGTTCACCTTCTATGTCCGACTGTATTTTTTTTCCCATTAAATTAAACCTCTTTAATAAAATACGAGGGGAGAAATACTCTCCCATCGATTCTCTCAAAAAATATTACTATAATTCAGAATAGCAAGCTCCTAATTTTCTTATTTTAGATTATCAATTTGCAAATCACTATTAGTTACAATTTTCTTTTCTTTTTGTTTTCTTTTTCTATCAAACACATCTAAGTAAACCTATGTATTCCTAAGACATGAATTCCTAAAACAGTTATATGCATAACTTTATTCCTCAACAAAAAAGATTGAGAAAATGGTGAAGAAACAGATACCACACACACAAGGAAAAAAAAAATGCGTGGTTCGGAATTGTGCTTGCTACAACAAGCATTATATAATCTTTCATTCATGTGAAGCCTCCCACTGATCTTGGTGCCTTGCTGATAGTTTCTTCACCTGTAACTGAGTTCACATATAGACATAGGTATTCTTCTTGCCAAACGGGAAGCATTAATCCTCAATACCTCTTCATACAAATTTGTCATGACTACAAGACATGGTGAAGCCAACATATTCTTCGACAAATGCACGCCATCGCCGATGGAGTACGAGCGTGGATTTATTCCTCACAGAACATACCAAGAGGAAAATGGCTAAAAATATATTCTCTTCCATAGAACCCCCACACACTAACAATTAGCTTAGTCCCCTAGGATTCTCAAGACAAATGAGAAGTGCAAGAAGCTATAAACATATACATTTTGCCTACAAGTTTGAACGAGCAATGGAAGTAATCCAAGCAAACGAACGTAAAACTAATATAATTTCTAGCCGGATTGATCTATTTTATGTTGCATCCTCTTCCCGTGTATGTATATGTAGTCACTCTCTAACCAAAGCGTGGTTACTTTCATTTGTTCTTGACGATAAATGTGTTTTCAATTTCGTTTGTTTAATGGATTGATGGATACACTTTTACGGCTTTTATTTGTCCAAGAATAATTATGATCTGTTTTTTTGGCGCTTTCGTTTGTCTACCAAAATTTTTAAGTAGGAGGTCTGGTTTGAGGCAGGTACATCATGTCTTCCGAACTCCAACGTAGTAAAAGTCTATCCAAACAAAGTATGACAAATACGAATGGCTAGGCAGCCTAATGGTTGAAATATTTGGTACCAGAAAGGAGAGGAGGAAGATTACTACAAAAATAAATCCAATTAGTGACACAAGAAAACATCGCTAATCATATAATTTGTGTTTGTAAAACACATTAGCGACGTTTTAGTAAATTGTGTTTTAGCTAGTCGCGGTGTTACTCGTCACTATACGTACCAACAGGTGTAGAAATGTTTTGTTTTCGAGTTCTGAAAATAGTACTGAAAGAACGAAAACATACATTCCTGGTGTGATTTGTTTTTCTTCTGATTAGGATTTCCACATACAAAATCTATATGGTATTTTGCATTTTCGTTCTTGTCGTTTTTTTGTTTAATCGATTATTGGTTATCTGAATTAAAATATAAGCTAAACTACAACTTGGTAGTTTCACTATTCAAATTTTTAACTTGATACCCTCAACTTTTATATCTATCAAATTAATACCTTAAAATTAAAAAATTACAAAACTACCCTCGCCCACCTCTCTCCTCCCGATCCCCCCACTGGCTGCACCACCTCGTAGCCAGGCCCCAGCCCCCACCTCGGCTGCACCACCCTCGTGCCCCGTGCGTCCCCCCTCATTTCGCTCGCGACGGCGGAAGCACCTGCTCAAGACGGTGAGATAAGAGGGGAGGGGGTTGGGGGCACGACGCAAAAGGGGGTTACGAGGGTGGTGCAGCAGGGGGAGAGCTGTGGGAGCAAGGGCAGGCTGTGGGATGCCAGACAGGAGGTGATGCAGTCGATAGGTGGCGGAGAGAGAGATTGTGGGCGGGGTTGGTGGCGTGACGCAGGAGGGGGTCGCGGTGGTGGTGCGGGGCGGGGGGGGGGGGGGGGGGGGGGGGGGGGGGACGCGGGGGGGGGGGGATGGTAGTTTGGTCTTTATTTATTGGTAGAGGCACTATACATTTTACTCAACAGACCAATTTTTTTTATTTACATGTTTGTCACAGAAAAAATTTACTTGGGACTGTTCCCATTTTTTTTAAGATTGTCAAAAAATTTGGCAGTCTTTCCAATAGGTATGACTGTCAAAATTTTGATATATAGGACTATCAATTTTTTTTTACAGTCCTTCCTATTGGAAAGACTGTCAAAAGTTTTGACAGTTCTAAAGATTTAAGCCTGTCAAAATTTTTGACAATCTTTCCAATAGAAATGACTGTCAAAATGTCTGACACTCCTCATCCCAAATTTGTTGAGCTCCGTCATGCTCTTCTTTTACCTCCTTGGCGACGGCAGCCCTCCATCCGAAGCTCTTCTTCCTCCTCGACGGCTACCACGTCGCACCCCCCTGCGAGCCCCTCCTCCCCAGCCCCGCACCAAAGTCGACCGAGCCCCTCCTCCTGGGCCCCCGTGTCGGAGTCGACCGAGCCCCTTCTTCTGGGTGCCCCCGCACCGACCGAGCCCCTCCTCCAGGGTGTCCCTTGACCACTCCACCCTCGCCGAGCCCCTCCTTCTCCGCGGCTGCAGCCCCTTCCCCCACCGCCGGCTGCTACACCCCCTTTCTCCTATCCCGCGACCACTCCCTCCCTCGTCGCGTCCCGTCTCATCCGCGATTGTAGCCCCCTCCCCTGCCGTTGCTGGAGGAGGAGGCCGTAGTGGGGAGAGGTGTTAGAGGAGCGGGAGGTGGTGGCTGAAGGGTAGAGAGGGTGAGCAGCCCTAGCAAATTTTGGACTAAACTGAGGAAAAGTTCCTTCAAACTGGACTGGAACTAAGATTTGGACTGTCCTGAACAACTTTTGCAGTGCCTTTAGCAATTGTATATATTTTTTAATTGTAGGATATCAAACTAATACATATAAAAGTTAAGGGTATTAAATTATAATTTACCCTAAAATTTATAATGTCACGATGGGTTGGTTTTTAGATCGGAGCAAAGTGGGACGGGATGGCTGGGTGACTTTAAATATGAAGTTAAATTTAGACATCTAGCCGCTTTATTTTATGTATTGTTAATTGTAGATGAGTTGTTTTATTGATGGATTGGGAAATGGTTCTAAAAACCAACCTTACTCCACTATGTTGCTTCCGACTCTTATATTGGAACATTATCTCCGGCATCAAAATACCAAGTCATCGGTGACCGCATCAATTGTCTGTGTGGCATAATGTTGGGACTCAGAATATAATTCCAATGGAAAACGTCATAGGAAAAAGAAATTATGATTGTTTACACTCACAAGTTTAGAAAAAAAAAAAAAACGCACACACACACATATATATATACTGAAAATTGCTGAAAAATTCAATTTCGGGGTTGGTTTTTATTAAAAATTCATCCGGAGTATGGATTTTATGAAATGTCCAAAATTTTATATTTCCACATTAAGTATTCCAAGATTCCCTTTAGATGTTCTGTATTTACAAAATTAATACCATAACTACCCCTCCGCACAAATTCAGATTTGGATTGTGATTCTCGTCGTCTTCTTTTTCTTCTTCTTCTTCACGAGAGATCTGAATTCCATTGTTCTCATCTTCAGCAGAGATTGCAAATATCGTTCGTAGTTCACCATATATTTTTTTCAGTCGAACTCCGATCATCGCTCATCATCATCACCTTCTTCTTCTTCTTCTTCTTCTTCTCTTCCGACAATTAGGTCAATTATGGAGAGAACATCTTCTTTTTCTTTTTCATAAGAGTTAGCATCGTTTTGAAAGAAGAACGAAAACTCTTGAATCTTTATTCATGTCAAATTTCTTTCCACAAAACAAAAAAATAAAAAATTAGGTTTTTGTCAACTGTTCTCTGTCGATATAACACGAAGAATAGTCATTCTCCTGCATTTTAACAAGGAGAATGCCATTCTCCGTGTAAATTAACACGGAGAATGAACGGAAAATGGCTATTCTCCTGTGTTTTAACATTTGAAAGACTATTCTCCGTGTCATTTAGCACGGAGAATGGCCATTCTCCGTGTAATTTAGCAACGTGCATGCCATTCTCCGTACTAAATTATACGGAGAATGGTCATTTTCATACGTTTTAACACGGAGAATGCCATTCTCCGTGTAAATTAACACGAAGAATGGCGTTATCCGTGTTATTTAATACGGAGAATGACATTCTCCGTGTTTCTAACACGGAGAATGACCATCCTTCTGCATTTTAACACTGGAATGACTATTCTCCGTGCTAAATTACAGGGAGAATGCCATTCTCCGTGTAAATTAAGACGGAGAATGATCATTCTCCGTGTAATTTAGCACGGATAATGACCATTCTCCGTGTAAATTAAGACGGAGAATAGCGTTCTCCGTGTTATTTAACACGGAGAATGGCGTTCTTCGTGTTTCTAACACGGAGAATGGCCATTCTCCTGCATTTTAACACTGGAATGACCATTTTTCGTGCTAAATTACACGAAGAATGGCCATTCTCCGTGTAAATTAAGACGGAGAATGGTCATTCTCCATGTAATTTAGCACGGATAATGGCCATTTTTCGTGCAAATTAAGACAGAATGCCATTCTCCGTGTTATTAATACAGAGAATGGTCATTCTCCGTGTAAATTAAGACGGAGAATGCCATTCTCCGTGTTACTAACACGGAGAATGGCCACCCTCATGCGAAATTAATATTTTTTGTGTTCTAACACGAAGAATGGCCATTCTCCTGCATTTTATGGTCAGTTGAAACTTTGGAGGGCCATAACTTTTGACTGGGAGGTCGAAACGAGGCCCGGTTTGTCACAAAATGAGCGTATCTTCGAGGTGGCTGAGATTAAGCGATTCACCGATAGACGGCTTTCCAAAATTTTAGAATCGGAAAAAAATGATGTTTGGACTTTCGTTTAAGCACTTTTGCCGTTTTTCTCGGTATTTCCGAAATTTTTCGACGAGTTTTGAAGATTATTTAGGAGAAAACCTAGATTCGAAAATGAGCAGCGTATGAAAGAAGATGAAGTATCGAAACGTTTTTTTTAAGAGTAGTTTCGTGGGTGTTTTCAATAAATTAGAAGGAAGGACAAAAAGGTTATTCGGAACTCTCTTTATATATATTTTTGCAAATTTTGGGCACGCGATAAAATGTTATTGCGCGGTGGACTTTTCATAATTTTTTTTTTCGTTTTTTGGGCATTTCATAAATTTTCCCATATATATGAGCTCTAGCCTAGTGGTTAAGAGAGATGCATGCGACCGATGGGGCTAGGAGATCGATTTCCGGTGAAAATGTTCACCATAATTACCTTCTTTCAAAAAAAAAAAATATATATATATATATATATATATATATATATATATATATATATATATATATATATATATATATATATATATATATATATATAACGGATCAAAAATTCCCTAAAATTTTTCTCACTCTAATCCGTAATTTAATGTTAATATTAATGTTAATATTAACATTAAATACTAAAATTAACATTAAACTTAACATTAAAATTAATATTAACTTTAACATTAACATTAATATTAACATTAACATTAACATTAATATAAAAAAAAATTAATATTAACATTAAAATTAATATTAACATTAATATTAACATTATCATTAATATTAATATTAACATTAATATTAACATTAATATTACGAATTAGAGTGAGGGAGTTTTTTAGAGAATTTTCTATGGGGGACTTTTGATCCGCCCATATATATATATATATATATATATATATATATATATATATATATATATATATATATATATATATATATATATATATATATATATATATATATTATTTATTTATTTTTTTTTTAAAAACCAAGCGGCCGTGTCAAAGACACCCAGCCACCGCCTGGCCCGGGGGCCGTGGGCGAACCACCAAGCCGCCCCAGTGGGGGCTCGAACTCCGTCCGATGCCCCAAGTGCCGGTGCGCCTAGCCACTTGAGCTACAAGCGCCCGGCATATATATATATATATATATATATATATATATATATATATATATATATATATATATATATATATATATATATATATATATAAGCAAATGACCTCTAGCCTAGTGGTTAAGAGAGATGCATGCGACCCAAGTGGTCGGGAGTTCAAGTCCCAGTTGCTTCAAAATATATATATATATATATATATATTTTTTGGTGTCCTTTTTACTAGAGCTTAGGCGCGTGCGCCTAAGGAGAGGTTCGAACCCGGGCCACCCGTCCGGGGACCCTTGTCGCTACCAACAGGCCACGACCCCGCGGACTATATATATATATATATATATATATATATATATATATATATATATATATATATATATATATATATATATATGACCTAAAGATTTTACTATATTAGCCGAGTCGTGGAAAGAAAATTTTAAGGTTAGCTATTTGAATTTGAATTTTTTTTAAATTTCCCGAAAATTTTGAGGTCAGCTAATTGAGTTCTGTTCGTTTAGTATACTTGTTTGGAGCTGTAGCTACCAACGATGCGAATTTTGTCCCCAGCGCTTCGTGGTAACCTTTGGTTGCTTTAAATACACCTCCGGCCTCAATATTCAGTAGAGTACGAGGTCTGTGCAGTATGAATACTTAGGTTAGACGAGCATTCTTGAAGATTTTTGTACTTCGGTGATGGCAACTCCTTTCTTGCTCCAAGAAGGACATGGCGGCGGCGGCTACGACGACCTCTGGAGCGGCGACTGCTTCTTGTCGCAGAGCCCCATGGAGAAGCTACCCTCCTTCTGGTTGTCCGACAACCAGCAATGCTTTCAGGACGCCGTGGCGATGGTCGACGACGACGCTCCATTTGACGCGTTCGCGTCCTCGTTCGAGTCTCTCTCTAAACCCGTACAGGAATTCGACCACCAGAGGTTTAGTGATCGGCTTGAGCAACCGGAGGAGCCCATCCGGCTGGCCCGAAACGACTGCAACCCCGACAACGATCCCGGCCTCGATCAAGAGATCACACGGTCACCCAAAGGGGGAAGAAGCGAACTGTCGACCGAAGAAATCATGAGGGTCGCGGCGGCGCAGTACATCCAGCTCTCCTCCCTCGTAGTCGGCGACCCTTCCGAGATCAAGCTCCCCTTCGGTCTGTCCCTCTCCGACCTCACCCCCTACGAGACCAAGAACGTCGCGCTGGCCAACATGCTCATGGCCGCAGCCGAGATGGTGAGCAACCAAGACTACGGAGAAGCGAACGGCATGCTCGAGCAATGCAAGATGCTGTCGTCCAGCGCTGGGAATCCGGCCCAGAGAGTAGTCCACTACTTCGTGGAAGCGCTCCAAGAGAGGGCGAAGTCGAAGACCGGGACTGCGCTTTCAGGAGGGGCAAAGGAAATAGGAGCAATGACACCGGAAGACGTCAAGCGAGGGCTGCTGAATTCCCACCAGGCGCAGATAATCGCCAACACGCAGCTGCCGTTCCCGCAGGTGACGCACTTCACGGCGATCCAGACCATCCTCGACAGCGTCGCCTCTTCGAAGCGAATCCACATCATCGACCTCTCGATCAAGCACGGCCACCAGTGGACAGTACTAATGCACGCCCTAGCGTCGAGGGCCTCCTGCCCGGTCGAGTCCCTCAAGATCACCTCGGTGGGATCGGTCGAAGAGAGCATCGCCGCCTCCGGCGAGAGGCTCTCCAGCTTCGCCAAGGGCCTGAACCTGCCCTTCAGGTTCAGGACGGTAGTCGTGCCCGAGATGGAGGACCTAAGGGAGGAGATGTTCGATACCGAGGAAGGCGAGACCGTGGCCTTATTCAACAGCTTGGGGTTCAACAACCTCATCGTGGCTCCCAAGAGCTTGGATAACCTGATGAGGGTCATCTGCAGGATCCGGCCTTCGATCATGATGGTCCTCGACGTCGAGGCCATGCTCAACTCGCAGTCCTTCATAACCCGCTTCAGCGAGGCGCTGTTCTACTACAGCGCCTACTTCGACTGCCTCGGCAGCATGATGGGGAGCTGCGACGAGTACAGGACGATGATCGAGCGGGTCTTCTTCTCGAAGGCGATAAAGAGCGTGCTGGCGACCGAGGGGAGGGAGAGGGTGGTGAGGAGGGTGGGGGTGAGGGTGTGGAAGGCCTACTTCAGGAGGTTCGGCATCTCGGAGGCCGACCTGAGCGCGTGGTCGATGTACCAGGCCAGCCTCATAGTGAAGCAGTTCGTCAAGGACGACTCGTGCACGCTGGAGAAGAGCGGCAAGGCCTTGCTGGTCGGGTGGAAGGGGACCCCTCTGCACTTTGTTTCCGGCTGGAAGTTCCAGAATAAGAAGAAGGATGACACGAGCAGTGGCGTGCATCTCGGCTCCATTTCAAGATTTGAGGAAGCTCGACTCAGATGTGTGCCGATAGGAGCTGATGAAGCTATTTTTCGTTGATATATACATGAATATATATACAGTGCTTGTTGAATTTCTTGATGCAAATTTTGTTGCTTTTTTTTTCCGATCTTCGGCTAGCCTACATATTTAAAGATAATAAACCTGTGAAGAGTTTTCCGAGAGCTTCGACTTCGATCCTCGCTGAACTTCTCCGGCTAACTGGTGGTTAGTTTGTTTAGTGTGTAGTCATGTATCAAATATGAATACTAGATATGGTATGTTTCTAATACGTACTTCTTGTTCAATGGTGCAGGAAGCACGCTATTGCCAGCTAACTCATGTACGTGATGAATGCTGGATTATTGTGTTGGTGCCGTACGTTCTTCTTCGTAGAACAAAGCCATTATTGGGAGTTTGCAAGCACAGACAGAACTATGGAGACATGACACCTAATGTTGAGGTTAGGGAGGTACAGGTAGGCATTCTATGCAACCATTCCGACCATTTGCTTGCTTGATCGTGAATATACATGATCCGTTATAGCCTATTAGAAAAGACACAGTCCAAACACTCCAAACATATACTTCAGATAATTGAAAATAATGTAAGTTATTAGTTTTGGAGTATCTCAACAATATTGACACACAATAGTATACTCCAAATAAATACTCTAAATTAACCACCTCTCTTTCCACCTCTTTTTTCTTTTTATTTTCCTTCCTTATTTGGTAAGATTTTTTTTTCCTATTTTTCTTTTTTATTCTTCTTCCATGTTTGATAAGAATGGTTAATTTCGATGGGCCCGGAATTAATATAGAAGAGTTATGACACGCTCTAAATCTGAAACGTCTCTTAGCTTTATAGTAATTTTCAAGCATGGACAAGTGTCCTCTGCAGCCTTCAAGTGTTACAAAATTTAATTAAAGTCAAAATGTAGCATCGAACCACTCACACTGCGGATGCTTTTATATATTCTTTCCTACGATATTTCTTGTTTCAGTAAGAATGTTGTTTCTCATACAAGCCCGACATTGACAAAAGATCTTCGTAAGCATGTCACTTGAAGCATACGGTGATGCCTTATGCACTCATTTTGCATATGGAAAGGTTTAGGGCCTGTTTGCTTATGCTTTTAACCGCAGCATTTTGAGTTTAAATTAAACGAACAAATGGGAGTAAACAATGTTTGGCAGTGACAATTCACAATTTGATTTCCCAAATTTTTTGAGAAAGCTACACTCAGAACACTGGATTTGTGGAAGTAAAAAATAGTTGTTTTTAAAACAACTTTTTCTTTGTTTACACTGTTTGAGGGGCCCACGTCCCTTCCCCTCCCCAATCCCTGGTTTCTCTCAACTCTCTTTCTCTCTATCTCTCCCTTGCTCTCTTCTCCATGAGACACGCTCCCTGCTGTCTCTTCTCCATGAGACCCCCAGCCCGCAGGAGAATGGAGTTCGGAGCTCGAGCACGTCCCCTCCGCGCGTCGTTGGTGGTCGGCTGGGGTAAAGGCGGAGGTGGTGGTGGTCCCAGGCCCAGCCAATTCAGCCACGGCCTCGACCGGCTCGTCGACGATCTCAACTGGTTCGTTGACAACCTCGACTGGCTCATTGACGACCTTCCACCGCCTCGTCCTCGTCGGCTCGTTGACAACCACCCACCGCCACAGGTCCAGCCGGTTCAGTCCTACTCGGCTTGTTGACAACCTCGACCGGCTCGTCGACGAATTCCCACCGCATCGTCCTCGTCGAAGACCTCAACCGACTCGTCGACGTCCTCCCACCGGCAGCTTAGGGTTAGGGTTTTGGGACATGGTGGTGGTTTTGATGGTTACAACGATGAGCGGGTCATGTTGAGTCGACCGAACAAAATTTTAGTTTT